>MSTJ01000450.1:0-13876 GCA_001956345.1 Ramalina peruviana
AATCGCTGGGAAACCATTCGAGGTTACCGTCGTGTTGACCGGATTGTCCACGACTTGGACGGCTACGATCTGGTCTTCAAGTACTTCGAGAAGATTGACTGGAAGGGTAGCGGTATGCGCATTGGGGAGAGGGAGGATTTCTGACTACATGATAGGAAGGCCACCCAACATTTCACGAGCGAAAACGACAACGGTATGACCTTTTCTTCCCTGCCAGTCCTGCAGGGTTACGTCTCGGTGTAGCAGCACATTCATTTGGGACGTCGACGGCTTAGCGGGCGCCTGGAGAAGTACATTGCCCGCCAGGCTCACTTTCACTTACGATCAACACTCTCATCCCTACCGATGGCGAATGCTATCAATGTTTCTTTCTTCGAAATCATGCAGCTGGAGTCATAGAGCACACTGGAAACAGAGATTACTTCAGACCGTCATGAGCACACAAAAATCCTCCCTAGCATAGCTCATTCACATTCATTTACATCAATCATGCCTCCATAGTCGTCCCTAACGCCCCAGAACGCTAAATGCCATTCCCTATCCCCCTAAGCCCACACCCAATCCCCTCGCCCCCCTACCCCTGCCCCGCTTGCCCTTCCCTCCCTTCCTCCTCCACCCCCCTCCTCAACTCCCSATCCCCAACCCCCTTCCTCCTCTCCCTCCCCTTCTCCCCCCACAACCACGCCATCACCCCGTCCATCCACCCCTTCAMTGTATCTCCATCCTTCGTTTTTGCGCCCCCCGCAACCATATCCCCCACCACCGGCATGTGACTCCCATGCTCATCCGCCAAACTCATCTTGCTCCGMCCGCAGATCTCGGCGATGGCGTGGAGCGGGGTGGAGGCGTCGGGGCCCAGGGCGGTTAGCAGGGAGGGGAAGGTGAAGAGGGCGGGGTCTGGCGGGGGAGGGTCCGTGGTGTGGGGGCTGGAGGAGGTGGGGCGGTCGGTAAGGTGGCGCATTTTGTTGGCGGGGGGGTTGAGGGGGGAGGTGGTGGTGGTTATTGTGGTGGTGGTGGTGAGGGAGGAGGAGGAGTTGGGGGAAAGGGGAATAGGGGCCGGGTGGACTGTCACGGGCGCGGAAGGCGGGGTGGAGGATTTTGGGAAAGAGTTCGTTGCTGTTGTGCTGCTGCTCGATTTGGAGGTGGCCCGCGCTGCTCGAACTGAGGATCTTGTTGAAGGCGCCGCCGACGATGTGGGGTTGGCAGTGGTGCTGGTGAGAGGAGGCGACTTGAGAATCGCAGGATTTTGCTGCTGGCTCGTCCTCCTCGTGGATTGTGAGACCGCATCTTTAGCAGACTCGGTATCGGCCTCCCTCCTCCACGGCCCCTCCCCTTCTGCGCTGTCCAGGTGCGTCGGGGCCACCAATCCACGGTCCGCGCACGCGCTACGGCGGTCAGCAACGTGGCCCCTCGTGCCTGGTCCAGCGGTTGTGCTGGTCGATGCTGCCGCCATCGGAGATCTCGGTTCGGGCAGGGGACGCGCTATGGCTGTGCAAATGGATGGGGGGGAGGGGGATTGGCCAATTGGATTGAATGGGGGGAGCGGTGTTAGGTGCAACGGGTTGTTTTCTCTTTGGATTGAAGATGGCGTTATGCGGTGTGGAGGTGCTGGCGTGGCTAGTGGTTATGCGGGTGTGTGCTGGCACGAGACACGGGCCTTGCAGATAAGAGTTGGTTTATGGGGTGGCGAAGGGGTGGCGAGTACGGTGAAGATTCAAGGGAAATGGTTCGCAATGAGTTTGGGATGTTTGAGGTGGGGATTGTGTGTATGAAGGTAGGATCAAAGGGAGGTGGGATACGATGGTGGTTTTGTACGATGGGCTCGTTGGGCAGCAACCGTATCAAGGGATTACCGACCCATTGCGAACCACCAGGGGCATCATCTTGAACATGCTATCTGACAATATTTCAAGGTTGATTGATAGATGTTCTAAAACCAAGCTATATGAATAAGTGAATCTGGCATCACCCAGAAGTCGAGTCCAGAAACGTTTCTAAATTGCCCAATTTCATGGATGATGATTGATAACGTGCTGCCACTTGTCAATCGGCCAATCACGGATAGTTTCAGGGGTCAGATTCAACATCCACATCAGCCTGCACGATTTGATGTGACATTTTGAGTAGGCCGAGCCTTAAGTCATTTGAGGGTTTTCGTTCCGCCTTGACATTGCATCTCTTCGAAACAAAGCATGAATTCAACCACCTGAGTGCTTGCATATCGACCCGAATTGAGTTCGCCCATTCAGCAAGATCGGAAGAAACCAATCAAAACCTTCGCAATGAGCGTTCATAGTCGGACTGTATTTGGTGTCACTTCCTCAGTATGAAGGCCCCAGCCATCACTGTCTGAACGACTCATGCAGAGTACAGGGACAGAGCCTCAATGTGTGATTGAAGCTCGGGAGACCTCTAGGCTCTTGTACAGCCATCGAAGACAAATCATCTACACCGAATGGGCATGATAATCCAGGAATGCAGTTGTAAAATGGACAAGGAACGTCACTATTCGATAGACAAATTGATATGAACAAACTGATGGTTCGCTTACCTCGAAAACAAGACATTTTGGGGTCCTTCGGAGGCTCGGAGCATGCCTAAAGCTTCTTCTCCTTCCTCATGGATCGCGTCCTTGTGTGCGCCAATGGCAGGACAGTCTCCCACTTTAGCCCCGGGATCAACTCAATGATAGCTGGTGATAGCGGCAATCTATCCCCTTTTGGCAGTTCCCAGCGACTTCCGAGACACCTCCACCCCAGGTCAATCCTCCCACGTCCAGTTATTCTCTTTCTTTCTCCAACCTCGCTTGATGTACCCTCTGTTCACTGGCTGTGCAGGATGGCACACGGTGTGACCTCCCTCCGCAGATTGAAAGTTCTTCCGGCTGATAAGGGAGGAAAAGACGATCCGCAGGGCTAGATAGTGCCCTGCCAATTATTGCTCATTGGTCTGTTTTTCGGGCGCGACCGCCTGCTTCTTCGGTACAGTCATCGGCGCTGCGCTACATTTCATTCGAGAAGCTCAGTGTCGCTGCTCGATATGGGCGAAGAAGGGGCCGAGGATGAGTTTCCTTCTGGCAGTTGTGCAGCGGCCTTCAAAAGGACGCTCTGGTCCCAACGGCCTTCAGAAAGTCTTTCGCTTTTTTGGATGAACGTAGCCACTCTGCATTGTGATACTTTGCGCGTATATACCTCAGAGTGGCAAACCCAACATCATGTATATTCATGATGGGGTCGATCACCGCTCCAGAGCACACATGCTTGTCCGCCAACTGGTGGATGAGCACGATCCTCAATATGGTGTAGGGTCAATGACATGCTCCGTCTACGACACGGCCTGGGTGGCTATGATCTCGAAATCCGTGGATGGCTCGACCAAATGGCTGTTTCCATCCGCTTTTGAATACCTGCTCAAGACTCAGCACCATGATGGAGGCTGGCATTCTTCATCCTCCGATATCGATGGAATACTGAACACTCTTGCTGCCTTGCTTGCGCTTTGCAAGCATAGTGCTGCGCCCCTTCAAATCCAATCGCAAGCGCAAGACGAGCTGAAGCATCGCCAGGACAGAGCTGCCTACTACCTCGAAGCCAAATTGTCTCGTTGGGATGTATACGCAACCGTGTCAAATGGGTTTGAGATCCTCGTGCCAAAGTTGTTGGACCTTTTGTCAGCTGAAGGGTGTGAATTCCACTTTGATGGGCTCGAGTTGCTTCTTGGCTTAAGGGATAAAGCCTCCCAGCGGGTCAACCCATCTTTGCTTTATGCGACGACAAGATCTTCTACCGCCAAGCTCCTAGAGGGTCTTGTCGGCGAGTTGGATTTTGATCGAGTGAGCCAGCATAAAATCTCTGGCTCTATCATGGCTTCGCCTGCATCTACAGCCGCCTACTTGATATACAGCTCGACGTGGGATAATGAAGCAGAGGCTTACTTGAACCACATTCTGTCTGCCGGCGATGAGCGATCAATTGGGGCAGTACCAGCGCAGTACCCTACGACCGTCTTTGAAGTAACGCAAGCTCTCTCCATCCTGCTCGCAAGTGGGTTTAGCCAGGAAGAGCTGGGCCCGTCACATCTGGAAAATGCTGCCGCGTTCCTGGAAGCCTGTCTCTCAACGGATGCTGGCGTCACTGGATCTGCTCCGTACATCGAATCCGACGCAGACAGCACTGCCAGAGCAATTTCAGCTCTCTGTAAGCTGGGAAGGACTCCTTCTGCCCAAGGGCTCGTCGTTAGGTTCGAGGCTCGTGATTTTTTCAAGACTTCAACGCAGGATCGTAACCCAACTTTTCGGACCAATTGCCTCGTCCTCAAGGCAATGCTGGATTTGCTACCGGGCAACAACGAGCAAGCCGCGCAAATCAACAAAACAGTGCGATTCATTGCGAACTACTGGTGGACGACCAATGGTCAGATAGCAGACCAGACCAATATTGCAACTACCTACTCAAAGATGCTCATGGTTGATGCATTTGCTCGCCTTGTTGGATTGTGGGAAAAGGGGTTCGCCCCTGCCCTGGATGACTTGACATTGAGGAACAAAGTATTCATTTGCCTTTACCAAGCTCTGACAAGAACGCTCCAAGATCAAAGCGCAAATGGATCCTGGGGCCGTAGCCAACGTTGTGAGACCACGGCTTACGGGGTGTTGATATTGACAACGCTTGCACCATTGACGTCTGCGCCTCGTGTCAAAGCGCATCTGACGCAGTCGATCGAGAAAGCTCGGAAATACCTTGCGGACAACTTCAAACCGCTCGCAGACCCTGATCATGTTTGGCAAGGCAAGACCACTGCGGGTTCGTCCATCCTGTTCCAATCCTACATTCTAGCGGCCTTGCAGACTACTGTCCTCCTTACGAGTACCATGACTTCGATTGAGAACCGCTTCCAAATTCCACTTGCGCGGATCGCCATCCAGACCAAATATCACGCTCGACAGTCTCGGTTTCGAAAGACCCCAGAATGGCAGATTCAGGCTTGTCTTGTGGAAAGCCAGCTGTTCCTACCCCAGCTAAATGAAGTCCAGTATGCCGTCTTTCCGCAAAGCCACCTTCAGGACGATCAGCATTTCGACATCATTCCGTTCACATGGCTGGCTGCAAGCAATCTCGAGCGGCGTTGTGTGGGCCCGGAGTTCCTTTACCAAATGATGATAGTCTCCTTCCTACTCAGACAGCTGGACGATTACCTCACCCATTACGTTGCCCAAGCATTCGCAGGATGCCTTTTTGAAGTAGAAGACATCGTTCAAGAAGTTTTCGATGACCTTGAGCAACGTGCCGCTAAGGATCAATGCCATTGTGACGGCCACGACAATTCAACACAGCGATCTTCAACTGCTTCAGGCGGGACCATCTCCCTGACTGAGGCTAGATCTATCCTTTACCGACTCGTCAATCATGTTCTGAATCACCCTTACATCCTCATGGCCAGCTATCACGATCAAACCCACCTTCGCGACGAGCTCCTGGCTTTTATTCTTGCGCAGATCGGTCGCCTTCCAGATGCATCGGATGAATCATCACGAGAGGGAAATGAGCCCGACTCTTCGCACGCTTCCGATCAGACGTATCATGCGTTCTCTCTCGCGTTTCTGGCTTGTCTTGTTGGCAACCAATCTACCTTCAATGGTGTTGCGCTTCGGCGTGATTTCTTGGAGACACCAGAGCAACAGTATCTCGCTGCTGCAATGTGTCGCCACCTTTCGATCGTCTSCTTTATGTCTAGCACTGTACCGGGCTCACTCGGCCGCGAAAAGTCATATCCAAAGACAAACAGTGCTCAAACCTCCAGCTTTGGAACGTATAGGAGCTACAGTCAATCCATTTCCTCGGCATCATCTCGCTCCTCAAATTACAGTGACGGAGAGATCTCTCCAGTATCGTCCATATCGAGCACGTCATCCGCTCCATCGACCTCCCCAGTATCTCTAGAGTCACCACGGTCCGTCAAAGCCTCACACATACCTGTCACCTCCCAGCCAGAACAGCTTTCACGCCTCCTGGGTCACGAACGGAGGTGTCTCAATGTTTGCCTCCAGGATCTTGATTCAGCTGGTATTAGCGACCGCACTGCTGACATCTTGGGATTGTTTGTCGACCAATCCAAGCTAGCGGATCAAGTCCTTCGCGACGAGAATATTGGCTCATGCTACCAGCCTACTACTGCGGTTGAGGTCATTGAGCAAGCATGTATCCTGCAACCTGCGCCACTACCACCTTCCAAAGCATCCGGACGAGGGTCGGTAGCGCAAGCACGAGCGGCTCTCTTGATCGAACCACTCAACCCTCAGCGAGATCCCTCTGCCTCGTCCTCTTCATCTCGCAGCCGAGACGCAATTGTCCGTTGCGAGAGCCCTGAATCGATCAAGCTTACAGGGGCCAGTGCCGTTCAGCGTGACTTTAATCTTCAACGGTCAGCCGCTGCTTCCCTGTCACCTCGACGCACGTCTCGCACGTTCACAGAGATGTCACGAATCGAGCGTATCATGTCTGATATGGGAGACTCGAACCCACCTCCTCGCTCTCACCGTTCTGGACATAGTATGCCTAGGCCGAAGGTCAATCCTATGCTTCGCGACTATCGTCATCATCGCCCTCGCGCTGCAACGACATCGTCTGAGATTGGTGGGCAATCCCTCTACACCGTGCCCGTCACAGACGTACAAGAGAAGGCCAAATTCGCCACTCTGCAGAAAAGAATGACAAGCCCAACGCCTGTTGATGCAGATACTATCAAGCTTGCAGAAGCGCGCATGCAGATGCAGCGGAAGGCTGGTAGCGATGCCAGCGCCGAAAAGACCAAAGAGAGGAAGGCAAGAGAAAAGGCAGAGTATGAAGCGGCGCGTGAGCGAGCCAATTGTCTGCAAACGAAGGCAATGGAGCAGGCTGGTAGAGCTCCTTCGCTGACTATCAAGGACGAAATGCCCAATGTGAGGACGCAGAAAAGCCAGGGGCATCTGAAGAAAAAAGGTTCAAACGAAACGGAGAGTGGTCTAAAGGCAGATGCGCTGGATCAAAAGGGATGGGTCAAAGCTCCTCCAGCTGTACCAGTGAGCAAGACCGCAGGGACCGGGCAATTGGCATCGAACGATGATGGGGAGATTGTCCAGGCTAAGAAGTTGAGGAGAGCGAGCCGACTTGGTGGACCAAGGTTGAAGTTGCCTTTTTGATTGGTACGAAAAGCAATGAGTTGATGAGCAATGCAGCGCGAATGGCGAACCCGAATACCCTGTTTATTTACAAGACTCAGGCTCATGCGGACAGTGCGAACTGAGCGGATCGGAGACCAAGCAATCCAAGGTAAAAATAATGGTGCCATGTGGTAGGGGCGTTACACTCCAAGTGGGACAGTAAGATATTGAAATCTGGTGAGATTCCACGTAATATGCGAGAGATCTCGAACTATGTTGGCAAAAGACTCAACAATGCACCTTGACCATATTTATCTTATTGCGAATCTTTAATTATGTGTGAGCATCCTTCATTTGAAAACTGATTCCATCTCCCCAAGTCCCCGTATAAAACCTGGAAATGGTGAACATGACCACTCTGTATATTCAAGCCTTGGTTGTGCTGCGTGCACTAATAGGTCTCATCCTCTGGATTTTTCATGATGATGACGGTCACTGCCTAAAACACCAGCCTTGTGAGACGCTCTCATCGCACTCTGCGCATATCCGCTATTTCTCCAGGGTAGATGTCACATACGATGTCCGACGTTTCAGGCTCTCGGCGGGTTTTTCATCCGGAAATACCACTTCAAACACCATCATCACTCGATGGTGATGGTAGCTCCGAAACAAAGACATGATTGCCTCGGCTAACCCCTGCAATTTCTTTACCAACTGATCAAGCAATTTCAACACATGATGCATACCCACAATGTTTTTCTCCAACACTGCACACCACTCCCCCAATTACACCGTTTACTGATATAGGCTGTGTTGACTGTGGTAGTGTCTAGTGTTAGGTCACATATAAGCAAAATAGACCTAGCAAGACTATCCAAAAGGGCGTACCAGTCAAGGGAGCAGGATCGCCATCATCAAGCGCAAAACCGAAAAGCACCGCGCGCGCGTGCGAGGAGATCCACGCCACCACGCGCTCACCCACCCACCCATCCACCACACAGCTCGGCCAGCCAGTGCGTCCCACAAAAGCACCCGCGATCCCCATCATCATCGGCGGCGGGGGCGGCGGCGACAATGACGAGCGCACCACCACCACCAGCCCCAGTCGCCAATGTCGACGATCCCGATGCCCACCACCACCACGCTATCCCAATCGCCCAACCCCCCGGAAAAGTCACGGCCCGACAATTCAAACCCCCAGTAGTAGAGGAATCAACGCACCACCACCACCACCTCCGCACCAATGATCCCACCCTCCTCCCCCAGCACAGCATACTCGTCCACCTCCACCGCGCCATCGCCCTCGCCGCCCGCGACGGCCACATCACCTCGTCGCTAGCCTCCACGGCGAAGGATGCGGGAAACCGCGTCTGTGTCGCCGGTCGCGCGGGACGCTTGATCGAGGTGGTGGAGCGGGTGGATTTGGTGGGGTTGTGTAGGCTCCCGTTCCTGATGGGGGGGGTGGCGAGGTTCTGGGGGGAGGTTTGTGGGGTCGTGATGGCGGATGGAGGGGGCGAGGCAGAGGAAGTGGTGGTGGGGGAGTTGGTGTGGAGGTTCAAGAGGGAGGTGGAGGATAAGATTGAGGAATATGTGGGGACGAGGGAGTTTGAGAAGTTGTGCGGGGAGCTGGGGGTTTGGGAGAGTGGTGATGAGGAGGACGAGGAGGAGGAGGAGGGGGATGGGGATGGGGATGGGGATGGCGGGGAGGGGCGGGGTTGTGGGGAGAGGTGTGAGAGTTGTGTGGCGGGGGAGGACGGTTATGTTCCTGGTTCTGGTGCTGCTGTGGAGGATGAGGAGACTGTTGATGACGAGAATTACGGGGAGGATGGTTCTGGTTCACCCCCAGAGGTTCATACTGGTGAGGACGAGGGCAATGACGACGGCAGTGACTTCTGTAGCAATCCCTTTGAAGAGGATGATGATCAAGACACCGCAAGGCCGACCTGGTTCTGGACAACAATCGCCGCGCAGGGGGAAGACCACGACGCTCTGTTCGATCGGGCGATGGAAGAAGTGAATGAACGGCTGACATTCATCGAACACGTCATCGGGCGGCCAATCCGAAGTGTTGCCATGAAATGCGACGGCAGTCCCGCAACACACTTCTACACCTTCTGCATACCTGCCACCAGATCAATTCTCTCGGATCTCGCTGGAGAAGTGACACGCGAGATCATCAACGCGCGAGAGAAAGAGAAATCTGCATCAGGTGAAGCTGCAGTGCCTGATCCGACCAGCTTTAACCCTTTGAGATTTGATTTCTTGAGAAGGAAATTCTTAGGGGATCATCCTGAGCTGGCGTCAGCCATGGAGGACAACACGCTGGATAAGGAGCAAAAGCGCGATACGATGCATGTGTTTTGGCAGAATGCCGTCATTGATCAGACGTTGAGTGAAGAGGAGTTGGAGGAGTTGTGTGAACGTTTGTGTGAGAAGGAAACGTTTGATGAGATGAGTGAATATATCCCCACTCTTCAGCTGGATCAGTGAGTTCTTGTTTTATCGATACCTTGAGAATTTGGCTAATGAGATTTAGATCGCATACGGAGTTCCTCAACCCCACCATTGACCGTATCATGACTGCGACCCGAGACTTACGCCCACCAGCTCCTCTCATCCCGGGTCAGTCCTTCCTAGAAGATCACGGCTTTCAAGTGAAGAAAGTCTCCAAGATGCCAGGACAGCCACTGAGGGGAGCAAGACCCAGTCCAAGGGACATTGTTGCTGATGAGATTCTTAACCTTTTTGACAAGGCTGGTCTCAATGATCGAACACCGAGTCAGAAGGCCACCAAGGACCTGCTAGGCAAAATGTCGGCACAGACGTTTGCTACAGTTATGGAGGAGGCCGTCAAACCTATTTCTGGACAGGCGATGACACAGTCAGAAGTATTTATCGACGGCATATTTTATGCATGGACGGAAGGCCTCATCAGTCTCCGCGCTTTGCATTCTCTAAAGGGAGAGGGAGGCTTGCGAGATTTCCTCACAGACTGCGCTGTACAAATGTCGAAAGAAGTCTTGGATCTCGGCGACGCTCCCATTTCGATGCACGAATACATGGAGATGCGGAATCGCGGATCTCCAGGAAAGTTCCCTGGGGATAGGGCGGGCAAGAAATCAGGGAAGCAGGAAAGACTCAAACAGGTTGAGGGTCCAATGGATTTTCCTGTCAAGATGGCGATTGGTGTCAGTGAAAAGCTAAAATCTGCGTCGGCGCTGCCATCAAGTGCCCGATCAAAAGAATGGAAGTCGAGCACTGCGTTGGATCTTGACCTCCTAGATCTGTTGATCGGGTTGATCGTCCGAGCCCTAGGGTCCAATATCCAGGAGATTTTGAAAACCCATGATGAAGCTATGAAGCGAGAGGGTGGAACAGGAGAGGGGACTACCGTAATCGCAGACAAGGACGAGGAGTATAGCAACGAGGAGGTAGCGCGTATAAGCAACCTCATGAATACTCTCGCGGGTTACGTCAGGCAATATACCGTGGGTCAAGTCAACAAGGGTGCCATGATGGCGACACATGCTGAGATGAGAGCGATACTCGAGAAGATGTTGGCAGGATCAAACAAAGCCGATGTGATTCGTTCACTGGAGAGCTCCGACCTGTTGAGGTTTTCCGAGGTGAAAACAGCAGAAGAGGTCGTGGCTTATTTCATCTCACCAGGCCCAAAAAGCAGTCTAGCAGGCGTACAGCAGTCAGATCCGCTCAATAAGGTCGCGAAACCGAAGACTCCGGTCGTCAAGATGCCGATGGTTCCAGAAAAGCGTGCCCGAGACGCTACGGATGAGCAGGAGAGGTTGCTGCTTGAGATCCGAGACCTGTTCCGCGAATACCATGCGGCAGGCCTAGGTTTCGAACCAGACTCGACCATGGGATTGGCCACCGAACGGCCGCTCAGCTTCCTGGAGGATTTCCGAAAAGCCCGATCGAAGCACCTGGCACAAAAGCTCGCGGATGGCAAATTGAGGAAAAAGCCGCAGAAGGAGGATGTGGCAAAGAAGATCAAGGATGTCACCAAAGAAGAAATAGCCGCTCACAATCACAACAAATCCGAGCTCACCCGTCGGATGCTGAAGATCACCCAGAACATGCTCCCTTACTTTACGAGCAAGAAATTCAATACCCAAGACCTCTCGAAACATCTGATGGACGCGATCGAGACGCTTCCCTGTGACGACATGCAGGCAGTGTGCACGATTATTGATCAGCATATGCCCAAGGCGTTGAAGGATGGTTGCAAGCCGACGCTCGCCAATATAAGAGCTTGTGCAGACGAATTCGATGCGATGATGGAGAAGGTCTGTAGTGTGGTCATGCCTTGCAAGTGCAAAGGCAAGCATGATCATGGGCAGTTGAAGGGGAAACAGGTGAAGAAGAATCGTCGTTGAAGGTGAAGAGCTGTCCCACTCATGACGAAAATCGAGCGCCATGACTGCACAGGGTCGAACGAAGGAGAGAGATTCCTCTCGAAGGGAAATCTTGAAGAGAGCGACATGGCTGGATATTGCCCATCGCCGATGATGATGATCATGATGCTTGCTCGCCTTCTTTCATTCAGAGGGTCTCGAGCGGCAGGACCTTTCATTCGCTGTCTGTCATGCAGCGACCAATTAGCTGAGACAATGACATGCATGACCAAAGCCCCATTTCTTCGTTCCTCCAACCCTTCTTGCCCTTCGTGCCCTCCAAGTGCGTGTGGCACCCTTTGCGAACTTTAATTCTCTGACTCCAAATGCTGAGCCTGGAGTAGTTTCCTGAACGCCAAGCAAACAATGGCGTCATTGAGGTCAATCTCTTGGTGGGTCGTTCATCACCGACTTTCCTGCCCCACACAGCAACCAACAGCAACCAATCAAAAAGCCTCCATCTGACCCTGACCTCCATTTTAAACGGACCCTTCTGCTTCACTCATCAAGTATCTCTCACTCATCTCCCTCATCACTCTGATCACATTGCCCTTCCCCAGACCCTCGTGACCCTCATTGTTCCTCTTGTACTCTCGCCTAAGCAGGACAAAGTTTGCCCTCTCATCCGCAGACCCTCTGATCATGCATTCCTCCGAAGCGGCCAAAAGGCCCAAAGGTATCCATCTATCTTCCCCACAATCCCCAGCTCCATCAATTTCATTTCCACCATCTCAGACGATAACAAGACTCACCTCAAATGAAAGGCATCCTCAAAAACCCCTCCAACGACAACTTCCACCCCGCACCTCACACCTCCTCCCTCACCGCCAATAGCGCCAACCCCCCCTTCCCGGCCCTCTCCACCGTCACCACCCCCGCCGATACCCGCGCCTCCGCCGAGCAGACCATCCAGAATACCCTCCAAAACGCCGGCCCCAAGGACCGCCGCAACAGCTCCCAAAACAAACGTTCCTCCATCTCACGCCGCACCTCCTCCGTGCACGCGGATGAGCACGGCGAGCAGCGCTTGAAATGGGACGAGGCCAACCTGTACCTGACCGAGCAGGAGAAGAGCTCCACCATGAAGATCACCGAGCCCAAAACGCCGTATGCGCAGCGGTATGAGCCCAGCCTGGAGGACGAGGAGGACTTGCGGACCTTGGACGCGGACGATTTGATGGTCGATGAGCTGGACAAGGCGAAGAGCGAGTCCGCTGGCGGTGGGGCCAGGGCTTCCGCGCGCGGCCGGCAGCCGCGCGAGAGCGATATCCCGGGGTTGGATATTGGAGAGCCGGAGGAGCAAGGGGGCTTTGGTGGTGAGGCTGGACGGGGAGGAGAGGACAGAATTCTGATTGATGGTGGAGAGAGCGAGATTATTGGGGGCGGTGCGATGAAGAGGAGTGGGAGTTTGAAGGGGGAGAAGACGGTGCAGGTGGACGAGAGCGCGGGCCAGGGCCATGAGGGAGACGTGAGGCATCGGGATTTCGAGGAGTTGCGGAAGAGGCATTATGAGATGAGTGGGGTGAAGGGGATGTTGGGGTGAGATTGCCATTTTCCACTCCGGTCTTTTCTTTCCGTGCGATACGAAGAGACTGACTTGTGTATCTCGCCCAGGCACTCCCCCGAAGAACTCGAAGCCATGGACGAGGACGACGATGATGAGAGGCAACCACCACCCATGCCCAAGCTCGACCATAGGATCATCAACGGTGCCTAAGTTGCTCGTGCCTGCATCGAAGATCCTCAACGGTAAGACCGTCTCACCAGCGACGCTCCCTCGACCCAGTGATACGAAATGTAAAATGAAACGGCCGTCATGCCTGTCTTGAGATAAAAGGGCTAGGCTTTGCTGAGCGTTAGAAGGCGTTTTGCTGGATGTTGTATCAGGCTAGGACAAGAAATCATTCCTAACCCAAAACACTTTCAGAGGCATGCGTGACGTGTTCAAATTGAACTAATATCTGCCCAAAATACGAAATTACAGAGATCATCGGTATTACATCCCGCAAAATACCCGTCACAGCCGATTTCGTCTCATTATCGCTTCCAGAGCAACCCATGTGCTGCAAGATTGGCGCCCTAACTCCTCCACGAAACCCCGGTATTCCACCCAATAATCCCTGGTACTGACTCCTCATCCCTACTCAATCCACTCCCACAGAAGTCAACCGTCATTCCATCCCTACCATCCCCATGCTCCACCCTACCTCACTAAACCCCCACCACCAACCCTCCCCCACCGCGCCGCCCCCCCTTTCTTCCTCGACAACAACTTACTCTTACTCCTCCCCAACCCCATCCCCTCAAACCCCGCCGCCAAAGGCAC
>MSTJ01000451.1:0-13245 GCA_001956345.1 Ramalina peruviana
GCACAACAGTAGCAACAGTAGGCACCATCAAGCCAAAGTGCCACATGCTCATGCATGTCCGTGAGAGCAAGCTTGAACTAGCAATCTGCGCAGTGGTTTGGTCCAAAATATTGCCTCTGCATGGCGTCCGGCGTCCTCTCACGCTTCCTACCACCGGCAGCTGGAGAACCTTCCATCTACGAGACTCTTCGCCAACAAGACGATGAATCCGAGCAGTCCAGTTTGGGGAGTCAAGCGGACATGGTAACAAATGAAGATGGCGCCAATGACTCTGTATACCGAGACCACCCTGCTTCCCAACCCGATCCGGCTGGTCGGCCACCGCTGCCGCACGACGCTCAAGGTCAGGAAACGCGCCAGAGAGCGAGCACCCGTGGAGATGCAGACGACCCGGACAATGAGGTTCCTCAGTCGCTGCTGATAGAAGAAGACCAGGATGTCATCCCTGCTTCACGCCATCAGCAAAGCCCACTCCTTCCGCCTCCAGTGCCTGGCCCCTCGAATCAATCAACTCGCGCGAGATGGCAGGCAACCCAACGAGAGCAACGGCTACATCAAGACTCCTTTCCACCCCAATCTACACCAGGACAAGCTCCATCCACAGGTCGACCTCTTGGTCTCATAGATCCCAAGGAGAGGGCCACATGGATGTGGGCCAATGTCGACAATYTGGACGGCTTTCTCCATGACGTTTACCAATACTACACCGGCCATGGAATTTGGAGCATCTTGCTCAGTCGCGCCGTGAGACTTCTGTACGGTACTCTAGTCTCAGCTGTCAGATCTTCGTACTGATCGAYTTGCTAGAACGCTTGCCTTCATAGTAGCCTTTACTACCTTCTTGACATCTTGTGTGGATTTTCGAAAGGTACCCGAGAGTAAGACCATGTCCCAGATCCTCATCCCCCAGTGTACSAAGAAGATGTCGGCCTCCGCTAGTGTCTTGCTGTGGCTCTTCACCTTCTTCTGGTTCTTCAAAATCTTTGATTACTGCCGCGATATTCGCCGACTTCGCTCCATGCAAGGCTTCTACCGCCATTTGTTGGAAATTCCGGATTCGGACATGCAGACCGTCTCCTGGCAAGAGGTCGTCAAGAAATTGATGCAGTTGAGAGACCTCAATCCGACGACTGCGGCGGGTCTCAAGCAACACCATCGTCGATTCATGGGCAGCCAGTCAAAGCAAAGGATGGATGCGCATGATATTGCTAACCGGCTCATGCGAAGGGATAATTATCTGATCGCTCTTATCAACAAAGACGTCTTAGACTTTACTCTCCCCCTCCCATTTCTGAGGAACAGGCAGCTTTTCTCAAGGACCTTGGAATGGAATCTGCAATACTGCATCCTCGATTTTGTCTTCAATGAGCAAGGTCAAGTCCGGAGCTTGTTCTTGAAGGATACTCACCGACAAGGTCTTAGTAACGGGTTTCGCAGCCGCTTCCTCTTCGCTGGCTTCATCAGTCTATTGTGTGCTCCATTCATAGTCTTGTATCATATGCTGTTCTACTTTTTCAGATATTTCACCGAGTACCAGCGCAACCCATCACAAATCGGGTCACGTCAATACACCCCYTTYGCRGAGTGGAAGTTTCGCGAATTCAACGAGCTGCAACATCTGTTCGAGCGACGCATCAACATGTCCTACCCGTTCGCTTCTAGATACGTTGACCAATTCCCCAAGGATAAGACAATCCAGGTCTCGGGGCTTGTCGCGTTCGTCACTGGAGCACTTGCATCGGTACTCGCCGTGGCCTCCTTGATCGACCCGGAGTCATTCTTGGCCTTTGAGATTACCCCGGAGCGGACGGTGCTCTTCTACCTGGGGGTCTTCGGCACTATTTGGGCTATTGCGAGGGGAAATGTACCGGAGGATAATTTGGTCTTTGATCCTGAATACGCTCTCAGCAATGTCACCGAGTATACTCATTATATGCCGAGCCATTGGAAAGGACGGCTGCATACGAACGAAGTGCGGACCGATTTCACGCAGCTTTACCAGATGAARGTCTACATATTTTTGGAAGAGGTGTTGAGCATTATCCTGGCCCCATTGGTACTCTGGTTCAGCCTGCCCAAGTGCTGCGATCGGCTGGTTGATTTCTTTCGAGAGTTCACGGTCCATGTCGATGGGATGGGATATGTTTGCTCCTTCGCCGTCTTTGACTTCAAGAAAGGCGGTAGCAACGCCGGCCGGCTCGATGATGCCGCTGCCCGCGATCTCCGGGAAGAGTATTACTCGACCAAAGATGGCAAGATGCTGGCATCATACTATGGATTCATTGACAATTACATCACCAATCAGCGGCCTGGCGCTCCATTCACCTACCCTGCTCCTAAGCAAAGCTTTCATGCTCCTCCAACCTTTCCAGGTTTGATGTCACCCGCACTGGCTGGCGAGGCTCCCATGTCAAGTCGATATGGTGCTTCAGATCGCTATAGAAACCAGCAACGGCCCGTCTTCAACARTACCCGCCCTCCCAATCAGTCAGTCCAGAAGCGGACGCCACGTTTCGCACTAGCTGGTAGCCATCCTTCACCAGTGGCGTCRGTTTTGTTGGATCCACACCACCAGCCWTCCAACGCGAGCATGAAGAGAGCCAGAAGAGTGGATGAAAAACGACGAATGAGGGCTTCCCATGCTCCTCTCAGCTCTCCAGATGAAGACGAGGAAGGCTTGATCCGTCCTGATGCTCCCGGGTCTGCCGACACAGCTTCTGAAGGTCCAGGAGATGAGAGTAATCTGGGCGAGTCGTGGAAGACGACGCAGGCGGGTATCGGCAACGGAAGAGACGGAGCGGCTCCTGAAGGAATCAATGAGGACCGGGCACCGGGGGTGCTGGGACTCGTATATCAGTTTTCGAAAGCTCAAACGGATGGCCGGCCAGCGGTCAATATCTAGCCATCTTTTACTGTTGCATGAGAAAATCAATGAAAGAATTACAACTTTACTTAGATGAGAGGAGAGTGCTCCAAGACATCAAGACCAAGCCCMAAAAGCCATGTAGATTGACGAAACGTCGGAGACCGTTATTTCGCTCGGCCGAGAGCTGCGTCTTGTGCGTCTAGCGTTTTTGCTGATGGCATTTCCGAGGATGTTGCGCATCATAGAAAATCGAACATAAAGTTTACGACATATTATTATTGTACTGAGGAGCCTCAATTGAACATTCTGCCAGCCAAGCTTGCCTTCTTTTCTAGATCTCGTCATCAGATCTCAAGCAGGCGTCCACTTCAGGCTTTCTCGTTGCCCTATGGAAAAGGACAGCGCCTCCTAGTTCGTCGACGATGCTCTCCACGATCATGTAAAAACAGCAAACTTGCGACAACTCCGCATTTGTTTGAGCGCTTTCCATATCTTCCCAACCTAGAATAATCTTCATGACGACTCCGCAACCTCGCCAGCTTCACCCTGTGCCCGATTCCCCACTGCCAAAACCCTCAACCCTCCCGCCACCGTCGCCAACCTTGGGCTTGGGGTCGTCGATGGCCCAGCATGACTCGAAGGCCATGGATTATGACGAGTACGGAGAGATGGTCAACCGTCCCTGTGCCTAGAGACTGACTCCTCTACAGCTATGAGGCCTTGCCTCCCAATTTCTCCATCCTCGAAAATTGTTTTGCAGGAGCCTTTGCAGGGATCATGGTATGTCAAGCTTGGTGGATTTGTGGCCACGTACTGAACAGACAACAGGAACACTCGGTCATGTACCCGGTMGATATGTTGAAGGTAAAATCACGCACGGGCAGATGTATCCAACAGTGTTGACCGCACACAGACCCGGTTACAAGTTCTCAAGCCTGCGGAGGGGGGACTCTACAGCGGTCTTGCCAACGCATTTTTCAAGATACGAAGAGTTGAGGGTTCAGGCCGGATGTGGAGAGGCGTTTCGAGTGTCATATTAGGAGCTGGTATTTGGAAMCCYCCGCATCGCGACAACGGTCGAGCTCACGTCAAGTAAAGGTCCAGCCCACGCAGTCTATTTTCTTACATATGAGAATGTCAAACATGCTACCGGCGGCAACGAATCTGGCTACCATATACTTTCAGGCTGTAGGTTGAGCGCTTCTGGCTAGCAACGAGAGACTGATACGAGGGTCCAGTGGCAAGCGGGGGCTCTGCAACAGTRGCTAGTGACGCCCTCATGAATCCTTTCGATGGTAGGACATCGATATGCTCACCTGCTGCATGGACTGCGCTGATACATCTTCTCAGTCATCAAGCAACGAATGCAAGTCCATGGCTCCACGTATCGTTCCGTCTTTCATTGCTTGCGGTCGGTGTACCGCCACGAAGGTCTTGGAGCATTCTACGCCTCATATCCTACCACAATCACCATGACCGTTCCTTATACCGCTCTACAATTCATGGCCTACGAAAACCTGTCTGAGCTGATGAACCCGAACAAGGAGTACAACCCGAACACGCACATAATTGCAGGGGGCTTGGCAGGAGGGTTCGCAGCGGCCCTGACGACCCCCTTGGATGTCATTAAGACCTTGTTGCAAACGCGAGGAACAGCACAAGATCAAGAATTACGCCTAGCCAGAGGACTTCTGGGTGCAGCGTCGATTATCAAAAGACAGCAAGGATGGGGAGGCTTCTTTCGCGGCCTTCAGCCCAGGATACTGACGGCCGTGCCGGCAACTGCTATATGTTGGTAAGCTGGTTGAATCTGAATTGGGTCGGCGGCGGATCTTGATCTGATGTTTCTTCACAGGAGCTCTTACGAGTTGGCCAAGAACTATTTTGTCCGCACTCACGACGACCCTTGAGGTCATTTTGGCTCCAAGACGTAAACTCTAGGACCACCATGCGAAGGACAACGGATCGGTCGTAGCACAGTCACTGATCTCTGGCATGAGCAACAAAACTGACCAGATCGACCCCCGAGACTAGGCCTCGTCAGCGCCGCGCGAGAACCCAGCACGCGGGGTGGAAAGTGGAAGGCCGCGCATGTGACCGACCTGCGGGAGCAGTGGAAGAATACCTTGTGAGAGGAAGGATCATCGTTGGAGTACGAGAGCAGTCAAGGCTTGGCTTCGGGCCCGTGATGCTGGTTCCGATGTACATAGCACCTGAATGTCACGTGTATATACGCATGGGGATGATCAACATGATAGGCAGCAGCGATCTAATGCCCCCCGGTGAGGATGAGCTTCTGATCCTAGGATGTTAAGTTTTTACGGAGAATGCTCGATTGTTCTGGGTGTGGGTTTGGATGTTTTCAAACACTTGCACAATTATGCAAATGATTCCGAAGACGCCTGTGTAAGAGATAGAGATATTATCCATAGAGCATGAGAATATGGAAAAGCACATAGTACTTGTGTTTGGTATTGGATTCTATGMGGAAGGCAATAGAATGGCTGTGCAGTCGTCAGTTCGTTTCTTGAAATAAAAAGGGGAAGCTGGTCTGGTCTGCCCCGCCAAAATTCACCCGCAACGTCATTTGCAGGTCTGTCTTGCAACTGCTGAGCAGTGACCACTTGTAGCTACGCAACGATGCGAAGGTAGTTCAGTCTCATCGAACATTCAATACAATTCTTACGAAATTGTAAAGCTGATCTAGGAGGTGCGAKTCGATCGGTCTGCAATGATCTCTAGTCATTCAAAACGTGCAAATGATGAGGAACAAGGCTTCGTCTTCTATGCAGAAGACATACGATGAGTGCTTCCTGGCTTGCTCAACGGCCGTCTTCTATGAGAGCAARGTAAGTCATCMAGATCTCMCCCTATCAGCTTGGGCACACGACCGACTAGACATCATTGATAGAATAATGAGGMTGAYGCCCTCCGCACATGGCGCTCTGCTTTGGATTCCATCTACTACCATAACGCCTATCGCGTGCCAGCTAATTACATCCCCAAGAATGAAACCGAGCGAGCTTTACAAGAATCATTGAGGAATATGGAAATCCAGTGCAAAGAGCGAGTCGATCTGTTAGACGCACTACGCAAGAGCCGCGAGGAAGCCAAGAAGAATGGCAAAAAAGATGGATCCAAGGGCAATGTTGCCTCAGCTTCCCAAACCAAACCCCCAGTCCCACCAAAGCTTGTGAACACCACAACTCCAGCTGCAACACCAGGCTGGATGGGGGACGGGACCGTTCCCCCAGTCTCTTATCCGGACATATCGCGTGCTCCACCCCCATTGCCAATGCGGCCCCCTCTGTTGAAGACCAATTCCAACTCTCCGACCGAGCGATCTTATAGCACTTCGCAGCTCAATAACTCTGYAGCACCACCACCRCCGCCAGCAGCAGCAGCGGCGCCATCACCAGTATCCTACACACCGCCGACCCTACCTGTCCCTATGAAGACGTCTAGGACGCCAAGTCCTGACAAAAAGGGAGGTCGCATCATGCTGACAACCCTAAGGGGCCCYAAGGACGCCAAAGGCAAGCCAGCTAAAGCCCAAAGATTGACCGCTGGTCGCGCTGCCCCTCTTGCTTCTTCCAAAGCTGCTGGCCTTGCATGGGATACCAAATTGAAACCTCCCGGGCAAAGGCCTAATCCAGGCGCTGCCGGGGGCAACAGCTTCGATTCCCAGAGCCGAACTAGCCTAGGAGAGCAAGCYTCGCCCAAACCGGAGTCAGCTCTCATCAACGATGCTGAGGATCAAGCTCTTGGCGGCAATGCCATTGTTCAGCCTAAGACAAGRACACCGCCTGATTTGAGGGCCTCGGKTGCCCCTCTGGGTCCAAGTAGYTATGAATATGCCCAAAGGCTATCTACCCGACCAACCACGAACGATAGGACGGCTTCAAACCCGCCCAGTATTGAGCACAGTGACTCAGATGCACCAACGCCGTCTTTGAACAACACGGCGAGAAGGCATGTTGCAGGAACACCTAAAGGGCAGTCTCCTTTGAGGGTCAAAGACCCGGTTGATTATCCTTCTTACCGTACAGAATTCCCTCCAACCGCACCAAGCTCTAGAGCTACAGCGGAGTTCAATGCCCGCATCACTCGTCGCGATGAAGGCCCAAAAGCCAGTCAAATAACGCGTCAAAGGTCTCCKCAAAAAGCAGGATTTTCTGTTGGTGGCAGTGGCATTTCGCGTCGTCCAGTAGCCAATAGCTCGTCTCCTCGATTATCTAGATCGGACCGAGATGGGGCAAAGCTCGGATCTTCTGAGAGCAATGACGAAAATACGAGTAGCGGTCTCGAGATAATCGCCAAGAAGAAAAAGCCAGCGCGAAAGACCCGCGCCGATGCCATACCCGTTGATCCAGCACTGTCTTCGCCAACCAGCAAAGACGAAAAGTCACCTGACAGGGACGGACCTGCCAATACTTGGGATGAACGAGTGAAATACATTCAGAAACATCTTCCCAAGGGGGTCGATGAGCACGCAGCCAAGCAGATCTTCAATGAAATAGTAGTCAAGGGTGATGAGGTCCACTGGGACGATGTTGCAGGGCTAGAAGCAGCCAAAAAGGCTCTCAAGGAAGCGGTCGTGTACCCATTCCTGAGACCAGATCTGTTCTTGGGCCTACGGGAGCCCGCTCGTGGGATGCTCCTTTTTGGACCTCCGGGGACTGGTAAGACGATGCTTGCCAGAGCAGTGGCGACAGAGTCTCGATCGACGTTCTTTGCGATATCTGCCAGCAGTCTGACGTCCAAGTGGCTCGGTGAGTCTGAGAAATTGGTGCGAGCGCTCTTCTCGCTAGCCAAGGCTCTTGCGCCATCCATCATCTTYGTCGACGAAATCGATTCCTTGCTATCGTCCCGGGGCGGCTCGAGTGAGCACGAGTCCACAAGACGAATCAAGACGGAGTTCCTCATTCAATGGTCCGATCTTCAGCGGGCAGCGGCGGGCAAACAGCAGAGTGACAAGGAGAAAGCGGAAGGCGACGCMAGCCGAGTGCTCGTSCTGGCAGCAACCAATATGCCGTGGGCTATCGATGAGGCCGCTCGACGTCGGTTCGTACGCCGGCAGTACATACCCCTCCCGGAGGCACCTGTCCGAGCAGAACAGCTGAGGACATTGTTGGGGCATCAAAAGCACAAYCTGAATCGAAAGGACATCGCTGTCCTGGTAGAACTGACTGACGGTACGCTATGTTCCCCACGTGCTCTCACATCTCTGCTTGCGCTTCATCTACTAACCTACGACTGGGGGAATAGGGTTCTCAGGCAGTGATATCACTGCTCTTGCAAAGGATGCTGCGATGGGGCCCCTGCGTAGTCTAGGGGAAGCCTTACTCTACATGTCGCCAGACGAGATTCGATCGATCGGATTTAGCGACTTCGAGGCCAGTTTGATCAACATCCGACCCAGCGTGAGTAAGCAGGGATTGCAAGAATTTGAGGATTGGGCCAGAGAGTTTGGTGAACGAGGAGGATGAGTGGTTGATCTTATTCAAGTGAATTATGCAATGAACGAATTACACAGCAATCATGATGACTTTTCATCTCCAATATCAAGCAGGATTCGACACTGTGCTGAGAGACTATCATCACATCTGACGTTAGATTGGCGACATTGGTGTCAATCAGGTTGCCCCTTTCAAATCATTGCCCTCGTGCATCCAAAAACGGAATGCGCCGGGCAAGGCGGAACAGACCGCGGGACCGCCGCAGGCTCCCTTGCCTTATAAKAGGATCTCGACATCTGCCCGTGTAATCCACCGCTTCTCTCAGTACAATGAGTCAAAGGCTCGGTGTAATGTTAGTGAAAACATACAGTAATTCTGTCCAGCTCTTCAAAACTTCTTCCTAGWTCGTCATCTGCTGAGTCATCTGTGGCAACATCCTCTTCCTTCGTTATCAGTCATCCGAAACAGGGTCATTCCCCTTCTCCGCCTAGCACTGCCTCTGGTGTCCCCTTTCGACCCTTGAAACTTGYGTGTGATCTCGTGATACACGAGATCCGCCGAGTTTCCCTCCCCACCAATCACCACGCCTCCCTCAACGAGGAAGAGAAAAGCGCCTGCAGAGATCCTACGGCAGGAAGAGGTCAAGTCTACCAACAAGCGGGCCAAGACAAAGCCATCCGCGGTACTCAGTACACCACCACCAACCACGATGGATTCCGATGACGACTTCATGAGCGGACACTCGAGTGGCGATGAGGACTTCGGCCTYGAGGTCGAGAGTGATGATGGGAGCTTGGGSGATGGTGAGACTCGACAGATGCATCTAAACAAGCACGCGCTGACARGTCGGCCCAGATTTCGATGAAGACGAGCCTGACGTTGGCTTCTCTCAGAAAGATCTCAAACCGGCCAAGAAAGCCTACGAGGTMGATTATAAGRTTTACTCACCATCCGAGATACAAGCACATCAGGACAAGCAGATTGGGGAAGTCTCCGCAGTTCTCGGTCAACCCGCCGAAGCTACGGCGATACTACTGAGACATCTGAGATGGAATAAGGAGAGGCTGATAGATCTATACATGGATCGGCCGGAGCACGTCCTCGAAGAAGCCGGCTTGGGCCCGAACACCACGACAAATCCCCAGACTCGGGTGATCAAGGGCTTCACATGCGACATTTGCTGCGAGGACGGCCCTGGTCTGGAGACGTATGCTTTGCGATGTGGCCATCGATATTGTGTGGATTGCTACCGCCAGTATCTTGCCCAAAAGATCAAGGATGAAGGTGAGGCTGCAAGAATCCAGTGTCCGACTGCCGGGTGCAASCGAATCGTGGACTCAAAAAGCCTCGATCTCTTGGTTGCCTCCGATCTCAAGAACAGGTAAGGGCGTCAAATCGGGATTCAACATGGGACTGATGTTCTTGGCCAGGTACCAAGTYCTCCTCACTCGAACCTACGTTGACGATAAAGAGCATCTCAAATGGTGTCCGGCGCCAAATTGCGAGTATGCCGTTGATTGCGTCATCAAACGGAAAGAGCTGGACAAAATCGTCCCAACAGTCTGCTGTGCATGCAAACATAGGTTTTGCTTTGGCTGCACGCTCAACGACCATCAACCTGCAGCCTGCTCCCTTGTCAAAATGTGGGTCAAGAAGTGCGAGGATGATTCGGAGACGGCCAATTGGATCAACGCAAACACCAAAGAATGTCCCAAATGCTCGTCGACGATCGAAAAGAATGGGGGTTGCAATCACATGACTTGCCGGAAATGCAAGTACGAGTTCTGCTGGATCTGTATGGGCCTCTGGTCGGAACATGGCACGAGCTGGTACAACTGCAACAGGTTCGAGGAGAAGTCGGGKTCMGATGGGCGAGATGCACAAGCTCGATCACGACAATCGCTGGAACGATATCTGCATTACTATAACCGGTACGCCAACCATGAGCAGTCGGCCAAGCTGGACAAGGACTTGTATCAGAAGACTCAGAAGAAGATGATGAACTTGCAGACGGCTTCGGGCATGTCGTGGATCGAGGTCCAATTCCTGGACACGGCGTCACATGCCCTCCAGCTTTGCCGCCAAACCTTGAAATGGACATACGCCTTTGCTTATTATCTGCAGCGCAACAACTTTACCGAGATCTTCGAACAGAATCAGAAAGATCTCGAGATGGCTGTCGAGAATTTGAGCGAGATGTTTGAGAAGCCAACGACGGAGCTGGCAGATCTGCGAGTCGACATCCTCGACAAGACATCCTACTGCAACAAGAGGAGAGTCATCCTCCTGGATGACACAGCTCAAAATCTCAAGGATGGTAAGTGATGTCRAGTAMRATGGGAGTYGTTTCTGACCGGATACAGGAGAATGGAAATTCAATGTGGACATCTCCAGCAAGGCGTGATCTRGGCGTTTGGCGGGTCCTTGGTCGCAGGAGCATATGGCATACTCAGCAAGCATCGGGATTGCATGGTCTGGCKCCAAAGCGTSTAGAGCTCATTCTGGCCTAATGATGATGGGATTGAAGCCTCAGCTTGGAAGAGAAACTTCCGATAGCAATGGGCGTTATACAGGAAAGCATAATCATTATTATAAGCAGCAAATGCATCTCGCCGTGCTCGTATTGCAGTCGCGTGATCCTTTACAAGGGATTGGTGGCTTGGCGTGTAAACCCCCGCCAAGCCATACATCATCAAGATCAAGATCATACATCCGTAGTATGCCACCCACCACCATCGCTCGCTCTGGCGACTCCCTTCAAGTAAACTTGAATTATGTCGGCCTATACTGCCGATCTGCCCAATATATTGGACGACAGATCCGGCTCAGATGCYAATGTCCTCAAGACATCTGCTCCATCCGCTCGGATCACAAGCGTACTATCTGCCTCCTACGCCGACTCGGATGTTCGAGAAGCTCTACGGACCCTGGACCGGCAAAATCTCCAGAACACTCCAGAGACACGACGGCGCTTTCGTCTCGATGTCCAGAAGGAGGTTRTTCAACGCAATGGGATGATCATCCAGGACTTTGGGCATGTCGCCGAGGTGCGTGCTCACTGAATGGGGATCCAGTTTGGAAACCTCGCGCTGAGCTGTGGACCAGCAACTTGGACGGATCGGCAAGACCTTGCAGAGTCTCAATGAATCGTGCGAGGTCATGAAAAGGCATGTCGCCGCCGCCCGTGTGGAGAACAGCCCAGTCTTGGATGAAGCTTCCACCCTCCTGGGCCAGAAGAGAGAGCTGGAGACGAAGAATCAGCTCTTGGACGCGTTCCGCAAGCATTTCATCATCGATGAAGCAGATCTCGTGCTCCTGACAAGTGCATCAAGTCCGGTGGATGATGCATTCTTCGCCATCCTCAAAAGGGTCAATCAKATCCATTCGGATTGCCGCGTCCTGCTCGGAAGCGAGACTCAGCGGCTGGGTCTCGAGCTCATGGAGGAGAGCTCGCGCCACCTGAACGCAGCCTATCAGAAGCTGTTTCGCTGGACTCAACACGAGTTCAAGGGCCTCAACCTGGAGAGTCCCCAGATCAACTCCGTCATCCGCCGTGCGCTACGAGCTCTCGCCGAGAGACCGACCCTCTTCCAAACCTGTCTCGACTTCTTTGCGGAAGCGCGGGAGCATGTCTTGACCGATGCCTTCTACACCGCCCTCACTGGTTCTGCGAACCATGTCGGCTCYAATCCGGCAACGAAGCCGATCGAGTTCTTCGCTCACGATCCATTGCGCTATGTAGGCGACATGCTTGCATGGGCCCATTCGGCTACCGTGTCCGAGAAGGAAGCTCTGGAAACGCTGTTCGTGGCTGAAGGCGCCGAATTTCAGCGTAGTTTCGAAGCAGGTCACCAAGCGGAACCCTGGTCTGAAACCGGCAGAGAAGCCTTTGATGGGCGCAAGTCCCTCGACCAGCTTGTCAATCGGAAYCTGGCCGGCGTCGCACGGGCTCTGCGCCAGAGGATCGAGCAAGTCTTGCAAAATCAAGAGGATCCTGTGCTCCTGTACAAGATTGCCAATCTGATCTCCTTTTATAGATCCACCTTCACCAGACTGCTCGGGGCTTCTTCCAGCCTCTCCGACACACTCACCGCCCTCTCGGAGTCGGCGCTCRCTCATTTCCGCACCATCGCATCGGAGAATGCCAGCKCCCTCAACTCGGACCTGCCCATRCTGGCAAAGGATCTACAGGCCCCCGACTTCCTCAACGAGGCTCTCAGCACATTCACCTCCCTCCTCAAAAGCTACGACTCCGCCCTCACGGCTACCGCATCCCGCGAGGAGGAATTCGCGCCCATCGTGACCCAAGCGCTGGACCCCTTCCTCTCCGCCTGCGAGACCATGGCCAAGGACGCCTCGGAGCCCGACCGCAGCATCTTCCTGACCAACTGCCTCCTCGCCACAAAGGCCGTGCTGGACCGCTACGAGTTTGTCGAGGCCAAACGATCGGACGTATCGGATCGGCTGGCGGCGCTGATGTCGAACCTGGTGGCATATCAACACGCATTCTTCCTCCACTCGTCGGGCCTCCACCCGCTCCTCTCCTCCCTGGTGGGCGAAGACATCTCCCTTGCCTCCGCCTCTCGTGAAAATATCATTGAGGTGGCATCATATCCAGCGTTCCAGCCCCAACGACTGCGTGAGGCCAGCATGGCACTAGACGACTTCCTCCCCTCGGCACTGATGGACGCGATGGACAATCTGCGGGCGCTGGGCAGCAAGGACGTGGTGCGGACGGTCACGGCCGATGGGGCGGAGCGGTTCTGCGAGGACTTTGAGTTCGTGGAGGGGATCATGGTGGAGGTGGATGAATTGCGTAAGGGAGACGGTGTGGATGTTGGGGAAGAGGGTGAAGGCGAGGGGGACGAGGACGAGGAGGAGGGAAGGAGGGAAAGCCCGGATGATGGGGAGAGGTTGCGG
>MSTJ01000452.1:0-13188 GCA_001956345.1 Ramalina peruviana
CCCGTCAGTCCCATTGTCCCATCCTCTCAAAACCTCCCCAGCTCGGAAACGCCCTCACCCCGATATTAGCCTGCTGCCTCATATACTTCCCCTTCCACTGAAGATCCCACAGCGCGAACCACACAGCGTCCCACACGAACCCCAGCAAATGCAATGCGTCCAATGATACCACCGCCTCTGCCCTCCCCGCTTCCTCCGCCCCTCCTCTTCCTCCTCGCCTGCATCTGGAAATACCACACCGCCACACTCTCGCCCCACAGCCCCAACTCCCCATCCTGATAACAATGCACCACTCCACTCAACAAGAGCATTACATACACCACCGCTTACCCCTCCACCACCACAGTCCTCCTACTTTGCGGCCTTAGCCGCAGGATACTGTGAAAAATCCACACGGCCACATTCCGCATCGGCGCCCTCAATAGCTGATGCCATACTTCGCCCCAGAAGTCCCTCAGCGTGCACGCGCATAATATTGATTGGGGGTCGAAGATGTCGGGCCATGCTGACACGGCGCTGATGTCGCATCCTACGCTCAGGATTGCGCTGATGGAGAAGATTAGATTTAGGAAGAGGAGAGAGGGAGGCTAGAGCGTTAATGCTGTGGGGATGCGCCAGGTTATCATTTCTCGTAGCGATAGGGGGGTGGCGCGGTTGATGAGCAAGTTGTCGTATTCGGGTGGCCAGGGATTGTTGTTATTGTGCGAGTGATTGGACACCGGGGTGGTGAAGGAGGAGGCGAGGAAGGTGTTGAGCATGTCGAGGAAGAGGTATGTTGCCAGCGCGCGGGTGCTGTGGTAGGTCAGGAAGGCGGGTTTGCTAGCATTATTATTTTTTTTTGTTGACGAGGAGCTGGAGATGGCGAAGAGGAGGTCCGCGGCACGGGACGGATGGCGTGGATCCCCTTGGGGATCGCGTGAGGCGTGCCGATGCCCCTGTAGTTTACAAGGGAAGAGAAACCCCAGATGGTGCGGTGGAAGACGTCCTCGGAAGATCTACGAGGCGGAGTCTTTTCTGATTGCCTAGAAATGCGTTTTTGGGGGGCAGAATAATGTGGGGGGATTCAGGATTATGATATCCAGATTGAGGACGAGTATTAGCACTGCCGGGTATCGCCAACGAGACTGACCTGGGGTGTTTCCGAGAATGTGGGATGCGAATGTGACGGTTGTGATGATGTAGAGCATGGGGATGCAGGATCTGTTGTTGTTGGGGCCAAAGATGGAGGTGAGGAGGTGGGGGCTGACTGATTATGGTGGGCGAGATATTGGGGGCTGGATGGGCTATGCTATGCACAGAGACCTCTCCATCACTTGGATCCCCCAACAAACCTCTTAGAATCGTCCGCAGCTTAGGGCGTGGGGCGGGGGAACCCAAGTATAGATAAAAACTTCCCTCCCAATAAACAAGAAAGCAGAGCTTCATACGTAGAATGAGGCAACCCGATATCGACTCTTCTTACTCTGGGCGCAAAACGCAGTCAGAAGCTGATCTCAATCAACATCCGAACAAGCGTCCCCACATCATTCTGCGCAAACCAACAGATCCCGTATTGGTTGGTGACTTACTATAGCTCTCTATGGTGTGGTAAGTGGCAAAGCGATCATAAAAGCGAAAGACTCTGCAGAGATGGAGGTCAGGAAAAAACGACATTTCTTGTGAAAAGACGACTAGCTCTATATAAAGGGAAATCTCCACCATGATATAGGACATCTCGTCCGACCAAGGTGAAAATCTGCGGACGCGCCGGAATATATTAATGCGTTCTTAGCAGGATCTAATCTGCGGGCGGGCCGTGGCCGAGGCCGAGGCTGGGGTCTTGCATAGTTAGTTGCCTTTCTAGTTCGTAGAAGGCAGATGTAACAGTCAACTAAAGAATAGAAGTCATAACTCGTGAGGAGCGTTGATCGTATCAGATATCACGACAGCAGAATTTAAGAACTTCGTTTCAGGGTGTCAAGGTCCATTGTCTTTTTTTGCTCCCCACTCCCGCTGAGAGGTAGGATAGAAAGTGGGCTCTCGTCTAATACGTACATACAAAGGCTTAAAGACAATTGGCTTCTGGTTCTAATGCACCAAAGTCACGGTGGCAAGGCTATTGCAAGTTACCCCCCCCCCACCTACTTATCCACCTTCAAACCCTCCAGCCTCGCCTCCGTGGCAATCACATCCATCGCCTGCCGCACCTCCAACACCCGCCTACACTCGCTCAACCAGTCCCAACTCAGCGTCTTCGCCCACCCGTCCAATGTGTTCATCTCCCGCGCCGCCTCATCCAAATTCCCTTCCTCCAACAACGTCTCCGTGCGCGTGAGGATGCTCTCTACGTCATCACCCACAGTCATCCCCTTCTTCTTGAACAAAAACTTCGACATCACCACGCTGGCCGCATGGCTCGCCACACCCGCRTCGTTGGGCAGSAGACTCGCCTTCCGGACCTCGCCCGCCACGCGCCGGAAGCGGTCGATCAGCTGTGCGGGGGTAGGGATGCCGCGTTGATAGGCGGTCGGGTTGATGGACGCGATGGCGGCGTCGATGACGGGATCATCGGCGCCGATTTCCTTGAGCGCGGCGAGTTCCCTGACGAACGGGCGCGGGCGATCGGCCTTCTCGAGGATGTTCCGCACGGCTTCGACGGCGACTTGCAGGTGCTGCGTGCGGAGGTTGGCGTCGATGACGGCGTTCCAATCGGCCGTCAGTTTCTCGAGCTCGTCGACGGAGCTGGAGAGGTCGCCGAGYTTGGCGAGACGGCCGTCCCGCTCGGATTCGACGCGGTCGCTGATTTGGGCGAGGAATTGCTTCTTGAGCGCGAGGGATTGCTCGAGCAGGGCGTTCTCCTGCCGGGCGTCCATGACTTCCTGCGCGCGCTTGGTTTCGCTCTCGAGCCGGGTTTCGTAGGATGAGGAGAGTTTGTCGCGCTCCGARTCGAATTCATCTCGCCAGCGGCCCTCTTGGGYACGCATCTCGGATTCCAGGCGGGAGATGAGTTCCTTGGCACCGGTGTCGAATTGGGATTGCATGGATGCGATCTGGTTGCGGGCGGACTGTTGTTCGGAGCGTTTGAGGGATAGGATTCTGCCGCCAACACTGGCGAGGGCTTCTTTGGCTTTTCGAATGGTGGAAGTGTACTTGTGGGCGGARCCGTCGTTGTTGACGACGGTGATGATATCATTGAGAATCTTGACGAGGTCTTGTACCAAGGGTTCGTTGGCATTGCGAATCTTGAGAGGATCGATGGGTTCGATGGGCATGAATATGCTTGGTTCGTTCACTTCCGGTGTTTTAGGGGATGCGGGCTCTGTAGACTCCGTCTGTTTTGAAGCCGGTGGCGGAGTAGACTCTGCAGATTTCTGTGAGGTTGCAGCCTTTGGAGCTTGGTCAGATGATTTGCTGGCGCTTGAGGAGGATCCGCGATCCTCTTTCACGCTCTCCACCGCCTGTGTTATCTCCTTGCCCGTTGCCTGTGAGGGTGTCCGTTGCGCGTTCTCCTTATCCTCAGCCTTTGCTTCCTTCTTGCCCTCTTTTGCGTTCCTGTGCGCACCATCCGTTCTCAGATCGCTACCCTTTCCCTCATCGGTGACCTTCCAAGAAACACCGCTCCTGCTTGGTATTGTGACCTTATGTCCTCCATCCACGAATGGTCGGTTGGTGGGACTTGTGATATTTGGAAACCGCTTCCTGTATTCACGCTCTTCAAAGTAAAGAACGGCATCCTCGCCAAAGGGTACATACTCGGTAAAAAAGTCGTGGAAGTTGTCGGAGACCAAGGAATAATATACACCGCCAGCATAGCTCAAGCCACCGAGCAAGAAGAGGGTGAGAAAGAAGCGTCTAAAGCGTCCTGATTTCCTCTTTGGCGGAGGCGGGGGAGGTGGCGGAGGAGGTGGAGACGATGATGCGGTTGGTACCGGTCCAGAGCTTGAGGGCAGAGAAGTGGGCGGGGCAGTCTGTATMTTGGYGCCTGGAGGTGGGGGCACTTTCGGAATGTTTTCTGRAGGAATRGTGATGTTCGAGGCAGGAGTTGCGGGCGTTGGTGAYAAGGGGGTGGAGATTGGGGGTGGAATAGGTTGGGCCTCAGAGGCTGTACTACTGGCGGTCCCAGGTAGAACTATGGCGTCCGAGTCATGGACACTAGACTTGGTGTTTGAGTCAGGAGSCTTCGAGTCCGCAAAGGATCTCTGATAGCGAAATCAGCCTCCATAGTCTCTGGCGGAGGGTTTTGAATGCTTGCCTTGGGGTAGAAGAGGGTCTGGCGCGTTGTTGGCCATTGCGGCAGCGATCTGGCGCCAATTGATCTAGTGTTGGTCCGCCCAATCGAGCGCAAGGCTGATCGAAGCAGCATGGCACCAATGCGCTCCAGCCGTGACGATGAAGCTGGGATTTGAGCTGTGGAAAAAAAGTTGAGGTTGTCGCGATGTTCCTGAATTTGGCAGTCTCAAACACTAAACCTCAAAAAGACTAGCATGATTCGGTCTACTAATCACCAGTAGCAGCCTTGCGCTATGATTTACGAATAACCTTTAATTCACCCCTTTGAGAGAAAAGGAGACCGAGACGATCAAAATCCGAATCAGAATAATTGGCCATATATATACGAAGCATCCTGCTCCCGTGGTATCATAATGCAATGCTCGCTAAATCGCTGGTCACGCAAATCTATAAAACCTTCTACAGCCATAGCAACCAGCGTACAGCCCCAATGACTCCAGTAATCGTCCCTCTAATGATCCTTATTATGACCACCACAAACCAGACCATCCACATGATGCCCAAAACGGCCCACTCGAGCATTGCCCAACCACCCCGCCGTAACCATTTAGAGGTTTGCCGTCGTCGTCGAAGGATATGATCAATGCGATCACCGATCTGCTTGACGGCCAAGGTGTGCGTTGTTGTTACTTCGATACTTAATGCGTCAGCTCCATCTGCCGATTCTCGGACCATCGGGCTGAGATTAGCATTGATCCGCTCTTCGATCGCGCCAATATCGCCCGACAGCTTTTGCACAGTTGCACCAGCGAATTGGTTTTCAGCCTCGTGTAGAGATTCATTCGTRCTCTCAATGAACCTCCTCAACATCCGAGCCGCGGTGACGTGCTCCTGCGATGCTGGTACACAAGGAAGGGGTCCGTCGATGATATTGCTGAGATCCTGCACTAGCTTGGATGGCTTTTTGGGCGTCTCTTCTGATCTACGGGTGATCTCGTTCGCTTTGACACCTGATGAGAGCATCAAGGCCCTTACACGTGCAATGTCGCGCTTGCCGACCGATCCATGCCCAGTGGACATGCTTCTATTGGAGATGCTCCATTGTCGATTGGCTTCGAGTTGGGGTCGTTGATTGCTGCTTTCGGTTTGAGCCTTGAAGCTTGCCAGCCCCGTTGGAGCAGGCATTCTAGCCAAGGTTGCTGCTTGACCGGGTATGCCAAGCATGTCATTGAGCATGCTGTGAGATGATAAGCGAGATCTRGACCGATTGACGCTGGCTGAGGACGACTCCTGAGAGCTGGTACTGCGCGCACGACGATCAGATGGTGACGGAGAGGGCGAGACGCTTCTCATATCGATCTTCGGAGGCGCTAGTCGATCAAATCGGCTAGATCGACTCCTTTCTTTGCGATCTCGCTGCTGCCGGGAGATTGGATCAAGCGCCGGTGAAGACTTGGGAGATCTATCAGGTCCTTCATCACGATAGGGCGATCTGAAATTTGGGAGGTTGTTCATGAAATACTTCGGGGTATCCGATGAGGTCGTCACCCGTGTTARTTTACCATATCCATCAGCGTTAGTCGTTACCCGAGATAGATCACTCGGACTATTATCGAGGGCAGAGAGGTCTGCATCATCGACATCCGAATCCGTAGAGGCATGACTAGCTGTGGGAGAWTCAACAACAGCGCCTGAARCTCCTTCTTTCTTCCATAGCATCTCGCCAGCACGCGCCACTTGATTTCCGACCAGCTCAGCGAGTCGACCGCCTTTTAGAAAACTTCGAATCTTAGAGTCGCCTTCTGGCTCGTTCAAATCTTTCAAGCTTCTGAAGGAATGACTTTCGTGCAGTCGAGGCTTCTTGCTACCAGTCATGGTCTTGATTGGAGAGAGAAGCCTACTCTCRGTAGTTGCTGTCCTCTCGATCTTATTTGTATCGCCACTTTGTAGGTTGGCCAAATTTGACCGTGAGCTCTCGAGTGATAGCCTGGTGTCAGCTGCAAAATCGTGCTTGTCAATATTAGTCGTGGAGCCGCTGGGACTCCGACCCCGCCTGAGAGGCGCGRCTTTTGCAAAGGGCTTTGAGACAGCGGTTGTGCTATTTGGGCTCCTAGGAGGTGAGAAGTTGATAGCAATGCTTGGAACGAATCCATTCGCCGTAGGCGAGCTGGGACCTGTGGAGAAATCATCCGAAGACATTCGAGTCTGCTCAAACCTCCGTTCATCGAAGCTTGAACGCGGAGGCGAGATATGTTTTTCAATCGGCATATCTGTCTTGAGTCGTTGAGGGCCTGAAGGACGCTTCCTCTCCGGTGTGGGCATYGAATCCTGTACCTTTTSTTGGCCTAGCGCTTYAGGRGRACTMTCCTGCGTGGCAGRATTTGTCGAGCGCCTGGAATCTCGCTGGGCTTCTTCTTCTTCACGAGCGAGCATATCCATCATCTGCTTCTCAAGGGCGAGGTTGGCTGCATGCTCCCTATCAGCTCTTTTGTTGTTGCGTTTCAGCTTCCTTCGTTGCTCTGCATCAGAATCGTCCGACAACGAGGGCTCTCGTGARCGTATGAACCCTCTAGTCCAACGTCCTTTSCGACCACGCTCACTTAAAGGGGAGCTTGGACTGGASCCCTTGCTGTTCGGCATTTGACGTTCYTGATTTCTGACGGCAGCTACAGCTTGCCGACGCTCAGGTGAATGATGAAATCCGGAGGCATTTCCTTGGGGACGTCGCTCCCGTGCAGACTCTTTACTCACCCTAGGTGAAGAGTCTGCATGGTTCGCCAATTGAGCAAAGATGTTCTGGCCAGAGGAATCTCTTATKCGCTTGAAATGATCATCTTCTTCGAGCCAACGRACATCAGCTAGAAGATCCCACGGGAAGAAAGTCCAGTCAATRTTGGGCCTTCCTACATGTTGCGTATGTGGGATCTTCGCAGGGGTCAAAGCGGARCCGTCAGCGCCGTCAGAGGAGGTGGCCTCGAGTTKTTGSCCTTCAAATAGAGGCAGAGYYCGTTGATCGCGTGCGATACGGCCATCCTCACGCTCGTCTAYGATCCTATCTACCCAGTCTCGAACTCTAGAAACATCCCGCCAACCAGCTGCTTCGGCATTCAGAGGTTTCCTCTCACTCAAACGGATTCTCCTGTTGCGAACATATTGTAAAGGGTTGTATACTCGACCAAGTCCTGTAGGGGCCAGTGCTCGTGTGCTACCTGAAGAGCCCTTACGAGCCGAGACTGGAATAGCCGATAGGTGGGGAAGCAATCGCCTGTACTCATAGAAAAGCTCAAAGGCTTCCTTCGCTTTTGCTGCACGCGTCAAGGTTGCATCTGAAGGCACAAGAATGTGATCATCGCCCAGCTGCTCACTCAGCATYGGCGCACTGGGRGAGTGGATTGGAGTTGATTTTCTWTGCCGGGAACTCGTGGARATAASCCTAGGCGACCCAGATRTGTTTCTTGAGCGGGGGGRYGTGTTTCCAGAAGCGTATCGTTGCTGCTGTAAATGCTGTCGTAGGCTTCCGCCACTGTTRCTATAGGGTAATCCGGGTAGCAGAAAGCCACCACCGCTGATATTCCTCCTGCGACTCTCGCTCAAGTTGAGGGCCAGATTGACAATCTGTGCAGGRTCTGTATCATACCCKATYGCACTTCTTCTCTTTTCTATCTCACTCGTAGGCCTATTGCCGCTGCCGGAGGATGTCGTGCTCTCGATAGCCTTGGGCTGTGGAGCAGCAGCGGTTATACGATCAACATCCAAGTCGGCTTGCTGCGAGTTGACGACTTCTTGAGCAAGCGGWGAGTTTCCCACRGAATAYTGSCGGTAATGTGGAGGACGGCGACTGCCTGTGGATGCCGGTTTTGACACAATGCCATTTGTGGTCCCTCTCTTGTCTCTGGCTGCTTCGCCGGCGGGCTCTGTGCTGGCACTTTGATTGACTGTCTGAGGAGCTTTGGATCGACGTCTATCAATACGAAGCTCTCCGCTGTTGTACGCCTGRTCATTTGAGAGGGTTGCGAGGTCGCCTCCAGCATTTTGATGGCTTGATTCATGAGAAGTCTGCCTGTCGCGGGCCTCAATCATGCCTTCTGCGTTGGACAGGGGTATGCTATCGTCAATTTGCAATGTTYTTGAGGGTGTGAAGGAGTTTGACTGCAGCGTTCGACCGCTGGATTGCGCGGACATGGCATCCTTGCTATCGAGAGSAGAATCCTTGTATATTTGATGCTGAGCTCATGAATGCGGTGAACAAGGTGTTGAAGCTTGCGCCTGCTTCTGCCAGCGCTCGYGGCAAGTAATGAGGCCAGAGGGMTGKTATTCGTAAAGGAGATACAAACGGTCGATATGGCATTCTAGATTGTAACCTCGGCCGAAGTCGTGCCGGCGCCGTAGGCCGTAGGAGGCGCTAGGGCGCCGGTTAGGGCCCCGTGGCTCGGATCGTRAACTGGGACGGGCCTGGGACAAGCGCAAATGGGACAAACTGCACAACCTCAATCTTCCTTCAAAACTGCGACAAACCATCACAGTAGTGAATCCTTGAAAGCGCGCTAAAGTTTGCTTCCTAACGTTATTGATACCTGCCTCAATKCWTTGCTCCATGCGGAATTTGTGCCTGAACCAAATACACTACCATGCCCCCTTGATTCAATGCTAGCCTATGTTGCATATAGCATCAACAGCCTGCGGCTTGCTGTGATAAGTCTCCCCAGAAATGGCTGAGATGTTGCTTCTGGACTTGAAATCATCCGCTGCTTATCACGCCATCTATTTATCCTACAAATGCTCTTCGGGTTGAAACAATCAACTTTCCATGCATTGAAACATCGAACTTGGCGCATGCTATGAGGTCGACTTAAAGTGGTATGATACGATGCCAGCTGACTAGATACATAGAACCCATATTTCTGCAATATGTAAGTTCTCTCATCTTTTGCTGGCCTCCGAACAGCAAGAAGCCAAGCATCCACACCCAAGAAGCTTGTTGGTGGCTCTTAAGGTTCAGCCTCTGATACTTAAAGTTGGTGGCTTATATTCRCACACACTGATCAAAATGAAAAGTCTTGCAGTCAAAAAGGTTGGGTCCCCTCAGTCAACTACTCACTCCATCACTGYGACATCTCTGCGCATTGGAACACTCGATCAGTGCCGGGAGACGAATACCACAGATCCACCTTTCACGGGCCGAGCAATAGCTGGGACAGTCCAAGCTCGCACTATCCCATACAGAAGATCCAAAGTCCTCGACAGTCCTTCGATGTTGGGGCGCCTTTGGTAAAAGGCTGATCTGGGAAGAGTGGTCTAGTGGGTCAGCGCGTTCACCTCAGGATTGCCACGGTGGATCATACCAAACGTCGACTGAAGCYGTTTTGGGTYCCTCCGTTGTTGCTTAGACTTGTACAACGTCTACCCATTTTGGTCTGCTGAGGGCTCTTTTTCACGCTGAGGGTCCCTTTTTCACCCGGGGGACTCTTTGAACCACCTCTTGATCCTTCAGGTGGCGATTGTTGGTCGACCGTGTTGCACAAGGAATACACTGTGGGAATAGAACGCGCGGTCAGCCAATGCTGACTGCCGGCGCATACCATTCGAAGAGAGTGGTAGAAGTCTCCCCTCACTAAGCGAAATTGTCATCATAGCTAGAAGCTCAGATCCTTCGATGTGGTCCTGCAAGAGACCTGCGATCATTGGGTACGAACCAAATCGAGGCAGTTGTAARTTGCCTCTCGCCGATATCCAAAACCAAGATGGCCGGATCTGACTATGGTGTGACTCTTTGAGTGCTGAGATTACTCTACGCACCTTTTGGATTTKATRATTCTGACGTGCCTGGAGTATTTCCGAAAGGAGATAACTGTGGAAGACATCGATGGTCAGCTCAAGTGGTCCACGTCTGTTCCTGCACAAGGAGCGGTCGTGGTATGCACTCACAATAGCCCGACCTCGCTAGGCATAAACAATGCCCGTCTCAGGTACCATCTCGGTTGATTGGGGGCCGAAATGACTCGCCGCTCCGTGAGGAGTGTTCRATATGCCCTCAACTTCTCAAGAGGATGTTGACCTAAAGTGAAATGAAGACGTGTGATCAGCCCATACGGACTGCCAACACGCACCAAGCCGAAGATGAATCCAGAATGGTGTAGGCCATTCCCCTCAAGTGATAATGGGTCTTCATCAAGGCATTGAAGCTCAGATATGACTCTCTATGAAGCTAGGTGGTCCTAGCTTCCACCTTCATCGGGTATACCGTGTGGGGCAATGTTGAGTTGCCCCTCGCCGAGCGTGACCAGGTCGGCTCGCTCAACGCCGGTGCGACCTTTGAGTGCGGAGATTACTCTCACGCACCTTTTGATGACTATGACTCTCGAAAACAACACTGCCGAACCGGTAGTGACAAAATGCAGCCGAGGAGCAGCGACGTATAATTCTGCTTCACCAACAGACAGCAGGCCTGTATGATCAGGTCAGCCATCGGACAAAGACCTATGATGAGAAGCTTGAAGCTTGCAGGGGGCAGTCTCACACCTCGAAGTGATTCAGCCAGCAAGGTGATAGTAGCTGAGGTCCTTGGAGACGGCAGGCAGACTTCGCAGCATCTCGTGAGCGCAAGAGGGACAGATCACGGTTGCAATCACTAATACAAAGGTGGTCAACATCCTGCCGAGGAGAAACGCTGAAGGTAGGGTGAGGGAGGCAGCAGCATACGACTGGAAAACAATCGTCTCACACGCAGTGGAAACGTGGTAGGTTGGTCAATTCCGTGGGAGGTTCAAACTTGATGCTGTACTGCTGATATAGTTGCAGGGCCTGCGAACATCCATTGAGGGCGATGCCTACAGCAGGATGGAGGATGTGCTGCTCCAATGTCTGAGTGTGCAAGAATGAAAACATGAGAGAGAAAATTTGGGGACAAGACGCTCTTTTAAGGTGGAGCCTTGCCAACTCAAAGAAGGCGCGTTCGCGCGTTGCTATGGACTTCCCAGCTGCTGACATGGAAGCAGGGACACAGGATTACAGCCACGGCGTCCTAGGCAAGGGCAGGCGCATTACTCCTCAAATTATGATGTGGAAGGCAGAGAGGGGAGAGCGCAACCTCATTGATTGTGTCCTATTCACGATGAGACAGAAGAGAAGCTACCTGAATACTCCTGGATCGCCTCCATTGCCTGGTAAATCGAGTATTTCCAGTCTTCCTTGTGTTCTTTTCCTATGATGGCTCTATCCGGGACCAATTGGGAACTATGTGCATGAGCCTTGGAGCAGGACGCTGGCAACCAAGAACAAGGCATCCAGGCTTCAACGAACAAGAAAGCTGAACACTGATTCATGAGATCACGGGCATSKGAAAGAACGGGAGCTCCAGATGAGATCAATCTTAGCATAAGGGGGAAGCATTAACGTCCAACACGAGACTGAGGCAGGTACGTGGCTTCCACAGAACGGAATAGAACATTTAAGGCAAGGCAAATGGCGGCAAGAGCCAGTCCATTTGACCGACCTCTTCAAATTGCAGTTGCCTAGTCTTCGAATTACCAGGATCGACTTTAATCGTGGCAACTTGCAAGCAAAACACATGTGCAGGATCATTGGAGGCCTAATCAAGCTACGAATTACGTGTACRCAGGCTTGATRGTAGTAGAAATCTTCAGGAACATCAATTGCAAAGGACCGCATCTACGGATACCTTTATACAATGTTGAGTGCCCATCTCCAGAAAGCTATATGGGAGAAAAGCCGCTGCGCTCGCTTCAACCAAAGACCCCATGATCCCCGGCTTCATTCYCTACATTGCCATGGCCTCCAAGGATGACCAATCCCCCATCTTCCTCCTCACGCCTGCGCGCTCATAAGAAACCGCGTGCCTATTTGTGACTATGCGACTCGTCTGGAATCCTCGTAGATGGTAATGACTCACTTCACCCAGATTATGATCAACCAAGCGTTAGAAATTGTCTACATACATGTGCCGTTTGCAGAAGCGTTCTTCTTTGGCCCGGAGAGAATGTCTGCCTGTTAGGAGAAAGATTTGGAAGAGGAATAAAGTGTAGCAAGTGGGTCGGGTGGAATTGCTCTTCATACTGTGATTGGGAAAACCAAAAGGGAGGGCAGTCGGGGTAAGTCAATGATCCTTTGATCCCTGCGCCCAGGATAGGTTGAATACAGAGGGACGCTTGCCACAAAGATACGCARGCTACACAAGTATCTTTTCGGAGATTGTTCTGAGGCACTCATGGTGCGTCTTGTATTGGCGGATTCATTGTATCTACATTCTTGCTTTCCTGACAGGTTATGCCGGCAAGCACCGTCTCCCAGCATGAAGCGGGACACAATCCACTTCGTTAGCCAAGACCAGAAGGATGCAGAAATCTTTTCCAAACCTGTGAAGGGGCTCTGACATTGAAATCGTGGAGGTTCAAGGATAATTGGCAATGCAAGAAGTTTACATTCATGGTATATATTACTTCTTTGGACACCACCAACTAGCAATGTCCGCTATTCCATTTTAGCCTGCATTCGTCCTCACTTCATGAGATGAGGTGGAAGCGGGCTGCACAGTGGCTGCTATACCTGAATAGGTGAACGTCATAAGGCCGTGGAGCCAGGGGGGGTGTTACCACCAAAGAAAWGCGTTCGATTTCCGCTAAATTGATAGAGCGCTAGCATACTAGTGCAAAGCTTATTGWTCTACCGGKCCCGCCTTGCCGATGCCAAGACATGAAAATCGTTTCCATAAGTCGCGTCTCCAGCTGCCGCCCATCTTGCACATCACCATGTGAGGATGTGGGTTCTCGAGTGTGATGGCAATTGCCTGAATAGTGAGCTCTGACTAGACGAAACGTTCCTGACTACATTATGCTGACCGTCTTCCAACAGATAAAAGAATATGGCTCCGCCCAGGCCGAAAATACCTCTTCGGCAGAACCAAGATTGACAGCCCAGCATCCTCTTTTGCCATTAATCACAAGTCTGTCTCGCGCCAGCACC
>MSTJ01000453.1:0-13164 GCA_001956345.1 Ramalina peruviana
GCAAACTTGGCGAGATCTGATTCATAGCCAAAAGCAATTGCAGCTGATCTACGAAACGCATGGTCTTCTCTTCCCAGTCCTTATAACGAACTCCATCTTGAAGGAGATTTGACTCTTGGCAGCAAATAGGGGCAGCTCCAACTTCCAAGGTACCTGATGCCGAACAACACTCCACGGACGTATTTTATTATTTATTGTTGCCGTTGGTGCCGTATGCTTGGTGCGTCCASACCCGCAAAACTCGCTCGTATTTATTATGATTTATGATTTCCAACCGCCGATCTCACTCACAAATCTTCTTGCTCTAAGCCTCTAACCCCTGACGCCGACCGCTAGTTTTCACCCCYGGAACTCATTTTGGTAAATTTCGCCATGACGAGAGACTATTTTTAACCTTCAGTTCACCGAGTGCTCCTTCGGGAACTCGATTTTCGTATGCCTTGAGATTGCTAGCGCAACAGCTGTAGAGCGCATGTACGTCTACAGTAATGAGTGCAGTGTCTTTGCATATTGACAATGTTGCTTGCCTATCATGGCGGTAATCTGGTCGCAGATGTCCAAGCAATGGCCAGTGTCTTATCAAGCTCCCAAGTATAGACCAGAGAGGCAGAGACGCGTTAGATAGAATACACTGTAAAGAARGCAAGRCAGCAGGCGTGCTGAATTGATGGGCAAGCCTTCTGACGAATGGGAGACGAGGACGTGTTCAGGGATCTGACAGGCTAATCAGCTAACGGCCAAGTGTGGGTACCGCTGCCTCACGCTTGTGCATTTTTCGCCTCTCCCTTTTTTCCCAAGTAGCAAACCCCTTCTTTTCCTTTACAAGCTTTTTTCTCTCCTCCATATGTCCTGTCTCTCGTTTCATCAGGTCGACCCTCATCTCAATTGTCATCAGCTTCTCATACCTGCTGGCGATTATTGTCGCTCGCTTGAGGACTGAGAGGCTGCATCCTCTCCCAACTCCTTCCCCCATTCCGGTCCATCGGGAAAGAAGGCCCAGGAGAGGCCACTTGTAGCGCGGAGCAACGAGCGCAAAAAATCAACAACCACATCCGCTACCGTTTCCTTCTCTATCACCTTCTTTTGTGGTCGTACCAGGAGCAAATCATTCCACACTCGTTCCTTCCCTTGTGTCACTCATCCACATAGGCTTTAATATTCCGCTTGACACATACGTCTTCAGTCTTAATACAGAACCTTCCACTTCCAGCCTCCAACCACGCCATCCGCGCTCAACGCGACCCAGATTTGCATCTCCATCACCGTTGCAACTGCAATCCTTACTCGATAGTCAGTTAATGGCAGCTTAGTACCTGTGAGTGTGCATTTGATCCTTTCAAAGCTCCAACCCGTCACATCCTTGCGACCGGCTTTCTTTGTTCCTTCACCCAGCTTCATCCKGCTCGATTCTGATCATTGTCAAGTCATCAATTCAGATCAGCTGCCATCATGTCCGGTCATCCCCAGGGTCACTACGATGACGGCTACAGCCAGCACCAAGGGACAGACTCATACTACCAAGATGATCAGGCTCAAGGATACTACGATCAGTATGCCGATTATGGACACAACAACGGTCACCAGGAGTACGGCCAGGGTCAGGGCCACGGCCAGGGTCAGCAGGGTAATGGAGGATACTATGACGAAGCGTGAGTATCGAATCGAGCAATCGTCTCGACATTCGTGCTGACATAGCACAGCGGTTACTACAATGCCGATGCCAACAACCAGTATCAACATGATGGAGGCTACTATGATGGTCAACAACAAGGCTACCAGGATGAATACTACAATGACCAATACTATGATCAAGGTACTCCTGCTGCAGGCCAGCAAGGTTACAACCAGGGTGCAAAGCCAAGACGACGAGGCCACGATTCAGAAGAGGACTCGGAGACCTTTAGTGACTTCACCATGAGGTCTGACATGGCACGCGCTGCCGAGATGGACTACTACGGTCGCGGCGATGAACGTTTCAATAGCTACAATGAAGGCCAGGGTCGCGGCTACCGTCCTCCATCCTCCCAGATATCCTATGGTGGCAACCGATCGTCCGGTGCCTCCACGCCCATCTATGGTATGGGCGACTACCAAAATGCATTGCCTGCGGGCCAACGCTCCCGTGAGCCTTACCCAGCATGGACGAATGAGGCCCAGATACCCGTGTCTAAGGAAGAGATCGAGGACATCTTCATTGATCTGACTAGCAAATTCGGCTTCCAACGAGACAGTATGCGGAATCAGTACGACCATCTCATGACGTTGCTGGATTCACGAGCGTCCCGCATGACACCGAATCAAGCGTTGCTGTCTTTGCACGCCGACTACATCGGAGGAGACAATGCGAATTATCGTCGGTGGTACTTTGCCGCACACCTCGATCTCGATGATGCCGTTGGCTTTGCGAACATGAAGCTGGGTAAAGCCAACCGGCGCACACGCAAAGCTCGTAAGGCCGCAAAGAAGAAGGCCCAGCAGGATCCGCAAAATGAAGATCAAACCCTGGAAAGTCTTGAAGGCGACAACAGTTTGGAAGCTGCCGAATATCGCTGGAAGACCCGCATGAACCGAATCTCTCCTCATGATCGTATTCGGCAATTGGCTCTCTTCTTGCTCTGCTGGGGCGAAGCCAATCAAGTCCGTTTCATGCCTGAATGCCTTTGTTTCATCTACAAATGTGCAATGGACTTCATGGCCTCTCCTGAGTGCCAGAACCGGGTCGAGCCTGTCGAAGAATTCACCTACCTCAATAACATCATAACACCCTTGTATCAGTACTGCCGAGATCAAGGCTATGAGATTCAGGAAGGCAAGTTCGTCCGGCGAGAGCGCGATCACAGTGGGGTCATCGGCTACGACGATTGCAATCAGTTATTTTGGTATCCCGAGGGCATCGAGCGCATTGTGATGGAAGACAAGTCTCGTCTTGTCGATGTACCTCCTGCAGAACGGTACAACAAGTTGGGCCAAGTAGCCTGGAAGAAAGTCTTCTTCAAAACGTACAAGGAGACGAGGTCTTGGTTCCATTTGCTGGTCAATTTCAACCGAATCTGGGTCATTCATTTGACAATGTTCTGGTTCTACACATCATTCAACTCGCCAACATTCTACACCAAACATTACCAGCAACAACTGGGAACGAAACCAAAAGCAGCGGCACAATGGTCTGCCGTTGCTCTTGGTGGAACACTGGCTTCTCTGTTAATGATCATTGCTTCCATCGTCGAATGGGCCTATGTTCCGCGTCGATGGGCCGGCGCGCAGCATCTGACGAAACGGCTAATGTTCCTCATTCTCGTCTTTGTCATCAATATCGCACCCAGCGTGTACATCTTTGGCATCACCCAGGATGGCCCTATTGCTAAGGTTCTCGGAATCGTGCAATTCTTCATTGCTCTCTTCACCTTCTTCTTCTTCTCCATCATGCCACTCGGGGGCCTGTTTGGAAGCTACATGAAGAAGAATTCTCGGCAATACGTGGCGAGCCAGACGTTCACAGCCAGCTTCTCCCGTCTCACCGGCAACGACATGTGGATGTCATATGGTCTCTGGGTCCTCGTCTTTGCAGCCAAATTCGTCGAATCCTACTACTTCCTCACTCTGTCATTCCGTGACCCCATTCGATTCCTCTCGACCATGAAGATCACCAGATGYGCTGGAGATAAAATCATTGGGAACGTGCTCTGCAAGCAGCAACCAAGGATCCTCCTTGGSTTGATGTTCGTTACCGACATCTGCCTCTTCTTCTTGGATTCATACCTCTGGTACATCATCTGGAACTGCGTTTTCTCCGTGGCTCGGTCCTTTTACCTTGGCGTCTCCATCTGGACGCCCTGGCGGAATATCTTCTCACGCCTCCCCAAACGTGTCTATTCGAAGATTCTTGCTACCACCGACATGGAGATCAAATACAAACCCAAGGTYCTCATCTCCCAGATTTGGAACGCCATTGTCATTTCGATGTACCGTGAACATCTGCTCGCAATTGATCAYGTACAAAAGCTCCTCTATCACCAGGTCCCTTCCGAACAGGAAGGCAAGCGGACACTGCGTGCGCCAACGTTCTTCGTGTCGCAGGAAGATCACTCTTTCAAAACCGAATTCTTTCCTGCGCAAAGCGAGGCCGAACGTCGTATATCATTCTTCGCGCAATCCTTGTCAACTCCGATCCCTGAGCCTTTGCCCGTCGATAATATGCCCACATTCACCGTGCTGATTCCTCACTACAGTGAGAAGATCTTGCTCTCACTGCGAGAGATCATTCGCGAAGACGAGCCATATTCAAGGGTCACGCTGCTGGAATATCTCAAACAGTTACATCCTCACGAGTGGGATTGTTTCGTCAAAGACACCAAGATCTTGGCTGACGAGACCTCGCAATTCAATGGTGACTATGAGAAAAGYGAGAAAGATACTGTCAAGAGCAAGATCGATGATCTGCCGTTCTACTGCATTGGCTTCAAATCTGCTGCCCCGGAATACACCCTMCGCACTCGAATCTGGGCTTCTCTTCGCTCCCAGACGCTCTATCGGACCATTTCCGGGTTYATGAACTACAGTCGTGCAATCAAGCTTCTCTACCGAGTCGAAAACCCCGAGGTTGTCCAGATGTTCGGTGGCAACTCAGACAAGTTGGAGCGAGAACTCGAACGTATGGCTCGTCGAAAATTCAAAATCATCGTCTCCATGCAGCGATACGCAAAATTCAACAAGGAGGAGCGTGAGAACACGGAGTTCCTTCTTCGTGCCTATCCCGATCTGCAAATCGCCTATCTGGATGAAGAGCTGCCCATCAATGAAGGAGACGAGCCACGTCTGTACTCGAGCTTGATCGATGGCCATTCAGAGCTCATGGATAACGGCATGCGTCGTCCCAAATTCCGCATCCAGCTTTCTGGCAATCCCATTCTAGGAGATGGCAAATCCGATAACCAGAACCACTCCATCATATTCTACCGAGGCGAGTACATCCAGCTGATCGACGCMAATCAAGATAATTACCTAGAAGAATGCCTGAAGATTCGAAGCGTGCTTGCGGAATTTGAGGAAATGACCACTGACAATGTCTCACCCTATACACCTGGTCTCCCTAAGAGCACGATTGCCCCGGTGGCGATCTTGGGTGCGCGAGAATACATCTTTTCGGAGAACATCGGCATCCTTGGTGATGTTGCTGCCGGCAAAGAGCAGACGTTTGGAACCCTGTTTGCCCGTACCTTGGCTCAGATTGGGGGCAAACTCCATTATGGACATCCTGATTTCCTAAATGGAATCTTCATGACCACGAGAGGTGGCGTTTCCAAGGCACAGAAAGGCTTGCATCTCAATGAGGATATCTACGCTGGTATGAACGCCCTCCTTCGCGGTGGACGGATCAAGCACTGCGAATACTACCAGTGCGGCAAAGGTCGTGATCTTGGCTTTGGCTCCATCCTCAACTTTACCACCAAGATCGGCACTGGCATGGGCGAACAAATGTTGTCTCGCGAATACTATTATCTCGGCACCCAGCTGCCGCTGGATCGCTTCCTATCCTTCTACTACGCCCACCCAGGTTTCCACATCAATAACTTATTCATTGTGTTTTCGGTACAGATGTTCATGATCTGTCTGATCAACATCGGGGCTCTTCGCCATGAGACGATCATCTGCAAATACAATAGGAATAAGCCTCCTACGGACCCCATCTTTCCCACCGGTTGCGCCAATGTCGTTCCAATCCTGGACTGGGTGTGGCGCTGTGTCGTCTCCATCTTCATCGTCTTCTTCATCTCCTTCATACCCTTGGTGGTACAGGAGTTGACAGAGAGAGGATTCTGGAGAGCGGCTACGCGGTTGGCCAAACAATTCGCCTCCCTCTCGCCACTGTTCGAGGTCTTTGTTTGTCAAATCTACGCCAACTCGTTGACCACGGATCTGTCATATGGGGGCGCCCGTTACATTGGCACCGGGCGTGGCTTCGCAACCGCCCGGATTCCTTTCGGAGTGCTATATTCCAGATTTGCCGGGCCATCAATTTACCTTGGTTCTCGCATGTTGATGATGCTGCTCTTCGCAACTCTCACCATTTGGGGAGTGGAGCTTCTCTACTTCTGGGTCTCTCTTTTGGCTTTTTGCGTCTCGCCATTCTTATTCAATCCGCACCAATTCTCRTGGAACGATTTCTTCATCGATTACCGAGATTTCCTTCGCTGGCTGTCCCGTGGCAATTCGAGATCTCATGCATCCTCTTGGATTGCCTTCTGCCGTCTGTCGAGGACACGAATCACGGGTTACAAGCGTAAGATTCTTGGCGAACCTTCCTCCAAGCTCTCAGGAGACGTGCCGAGAGCCCATTTCACCAACATCTTTGTTGGGGAAGTGGTGGGSCCTCTGCTCTTCGTCGCCGTCACCTTGATTCCATACCTCTTCATCAACGCACAAACAGGGGTGAGGAAGAACAACGACCCCACGAACGCTTTGATCCGGCTCGCAGCGGTTGCCTTTGCACCTATCGCMATCAACGCGGGGGTTCTRGCTGGGCTATTCGGTATGGCATGCTGTATGGGTCCGCTCCTGAGCATGTGCTGCAAGAAGTTTGGGTCYGTGCTCGCTGCCATTGCGCACGGYGTTGCCGTCGTCATGCTCCTGGCCTTCTTCGAAGTCATGTTCTTCCTGGAAGGTTGGGTCTTCGCCAAGGCACTGCTGGGCATGATTGCTGTCGTTGCACTGCARCGCTTCATCTACAAGCTGATCATCGCCCTTGCCCTGACACGCGAATTCAAGACGGACTCGGCAAACATTGCTTGGTGGACGGGCAAATGGTATGCCATGGGATGGCATTCGCTCTCGCAACCCGGCAGAGAATACCTRTGCAAGATCACAGAGTTGGGGATGTTTGCCGCCGATTTCATTCTCGGGCACTTCATCTTGTTCTTCATGCTTCCCGTCATCGCCATTCCCTATGTCGATAAGTTTCATTCGGTCATGCTCTTCTGGCTCCGGCCAAGGTACGTCGTCTGATGTATCATGTTGCTCCTCCTGTGGCTAACGCGTCTCACAGCCGACAAATCCGCCCTCCCATCTATTCCTTGAAGCAATCCAAGCTTCGCAAGCGACGCGTCATCCGTTTCGCTATGCTATACTTCACAATGTTCATCATCTTCCTGCTGATGATCATCGGACCGATTGTGGCAAGCAAGTTCATGACGAGCCTCCCCAGCATCCCCATGAACCTTTTGCAGCCTACCGGACAGAACAACAATGACACTAGTGGCGAGAGGACTGGCTCTGCGCTCAATGGCCTGTCTGCCCAGACCGGCGCTGCAGGCGCAGCCGCAACGTCGTCGTGAGAGCTGGCGCTTGATACAACACAACGAWTCTGCTGTTCATAACGACCAATTTGTACAAATAGATGGGAAGGCCGCAGACTGGTATCGGCTTCAGATGACCAATAATGGATCGGTCAGCAGCGCCTGGCATCGGCTCTTTCTTTTCGCTGTGGAGCTTTGGCGCTGGAGTATAGATGTGACCCTGTGGTTGCTGTKSAAAAGACGGAAATTGCAGCTTCAAGATGTGTAGCTTCTTTGGCAGGCTAAGCGTTCCAGGCTACGATGGGCAAAAGATGAGGGAGGTCAAGCCGTAAGCAAGAGCGGCGATCGTTTTGGCTCGGTTGCTCCTGGTCCAGCTTGTCGTGCATGATAATGGCAAAGATGTATTTAGTGGTGGTCATAATGAACGGCGAAGGCAACAACAGAAATAGAATATTGCTCCATTCTCCTACCACGTTCAGAATTCGACTAGATGGCCCTCCATTCCTCGGGTGTTGACATTATYCCTTGGTTGGGACTTGGGAGAGCCTACGACTKAGGAGTCAGGACCTAAGGACTCCACTTAAGGATCGACACGCCCCTGATCATCCCCGGAGCGTCGCGCCGGAAGCGCCCAGCAGGATCCCTACCCTCCGAGCATAGGGTACTCAGTACCAAGCGGACAAATTCTTCTTCCTCTCTCAATTTTCCCGTCATGACTCGACATTCGTTGCAGATCCACACTCCCCAGTRACTCCCGATTGTRCAACAATGGACCTTCATGACGCGCAAGCCTGGCTTACAAATTTAACCAAYGAGCTGTCCGTCCAGTTCTCCAAAGTGCCAGGCTCAGCCATCCTCCTCCGTTACGTCAAATCGAGCTACCAGGACGATCCGATTCGTTCTGCCGTCGAGCTCTTTCTGTTTCTTTTTGCTGTTCGATATCTGTTGGCTCCCAGCTACAAGCCCCAGAGCAATAGCTTTGTCAAGCTTTCCGACGAGGTGCCCGCCCAGTCCGCAACCCACAACGTGCCATCCCTGACAGGTCGACAGGAGATCGATGAGCTGGTYGATGACTGGACTCCAGAGCCCCTAGTCGCCCCTCAGACCGCCTTTGAAGAGGCCGAGAACGAGAAGAGACCGGTGATTGTTGGGTATCACATCCTCCAAGTTGCAGCGCCATKCACGCCACGCCACTGACAGCCCTTCCAGCCCGACCGGCCCCAAGTCRAAGCTAGCAAACGGCCGTACCGTCACCAACTTGGCCTCGTMTAACTTCTACAACTTAGTCGGCAACGAAAGCTTGAAGGAAAAGGCAATTCAGGTCCTACGCACCTACGGCGTCGGTCCCTGCTCTCCGCCCGGCTTCTATGGCACTCAAGACGTGCACATCAAGACCGAGGCGGATATCGCCGCGCATTTGGGAGCAGCTGCCTGCATCGTCTACGCCCAGGCCTTTTCGACCATCAGCAGTGTCATCCCTGCATTCAGCAAGCGGGGCGATGTCATCGTGGCGGACAAGGCCGTCAATTTCGCCATACGCAAAGGGATCCAAATTTCCCGTAGCTCGGTCTGGTGGTATGAGCACAATGACTTGAAAGACATGGAAAGGGTCCTCGAGARAGTGGTGAAGGAGCAGGCCAGAAAGCCGCTGACTCGGCGTTTCATCGTCACCGAAGGTCTCAGCGAGAATGTGGGCGACATCATTGACCTGCCAAAGATCGTATGCTTGATTGATTTCAACTCTCGGGTGCCGTTGGCTAATCAAGTCGTGCAGATCGAGCTGAAGTTGCGATTCAAGTTTCGACTCATTGTCGATGAAAGCTGGTCRTATGGAGTCCTTGGCCGGACGGGGGCTGGTATCACSGAGCAACAGAACATTGATGCTAGAGACGTGGACATGATTATCGGCTCCCTTGCTGGCCCCTTGTGCGCCGGCGGCGGCTTCTGCGCTGGCTCAGAGGAGATCGTGGAGCACCAGCGCATCGCCGCAGCCGCCTATACCTTTTCGGCTGCGTTGCCGGCCATGTTAGCTACGACCGCTAGCGAGGTGATCAATATGCTTCAGACCACGCCAGACATGCTTCTGCCCTTGAGGGATAATGTCCGAACCATRTGGACCCAACTAGACCCGCGGAGCGAGTGGGTTCGGTGCACGAGTTCAATAGACAGCCCGATCATGATACTCATCTTGAAAACAGATATCGTGAGCRGTAGGAAGCTGACGATTGGAGATCAGGAGCAGATCATGCAAGATGTGGTCGACGAGGTATGCATCCCGCTCCTGCGGCTCAAATTGTTGTAGTATACTCACTGCTGTTCGTAGGCATTGGCGAATGGGGTTATGATCACCCGGCTGAAAAGTATGCCGCGCGGGCAACACGCTTCGGCCAAAGAGATTGGTTGGGAATTGCAACCGGCGCTYAAGGTGTGTCTCACGTCGGGTCTGACCAAAAAAGAAGTCGAACGAGCGGGAGTCGTGATCCGGCATGCAATCACAAAGATCATGAAATCCAGGAGATGATCGATCCGGACCCGGATGAGTTGATGCCAGCCCAGTGGTGGGATCTAGTCTCAGTCCAACGACGACCCCTACATGGGCTCATATCAAGCAGAGAGCCCTGCYGTTCTAATRGGACCTTGCGCGAGGACATCTGTCGCGTCACAGAGAAAGAGAGCCCTTGAACCCCGTTGAAACCGGTGATGGTTTGATGGTGCGCGCRAGACATATTGTATGTGATCTGATGGAGAGMYCTCCGCCGGGGTGATGATGTCCCCCATGTACGGTCCCACGCAGAACCGTATTGTAGTCCAGACCGGCCAGACTTCCTAGTAAGCACGGTGAGGAGAAGGCATGGTGGGCTTGCAAAAGGGGAAAAGAGGCAGAGGCCGAGATCCGAGACCGAGCAGACGAACAGTCACTTGACGWAAATATGAAATTGAGCAATGGTTTGATATCGCAGGCGCGGTGGGTGTCTCCAGATGTCCCTCTCTTCAGCAGCGACGCTTGCAAAGGAAGAAAAGGTACTGCTAAGTCAATTGTATACCCGGCTTCTTGTCCGTCTCCGCGTCCTTCTGTGCAAGCCAACTAGAGCATGTACCCAAAGCCTGATYTTGGGCTTGAGATGTCTAAGCACGCATGGTCATTGTATACAGTGGGTTTGGGCCTGCACGTCTGCCCACTGAGGTCCTTGCCSAAAACATCAATCATATCACAGTCGTGAGATGGCTTACCCGCKRTCCCAGACTTATTCTAATACGGCTGCGGCTTGGATGAGGACCAACGCTGTCTTGCTGAGCCTAGTGTGTGGTCTGAGATGAAGAGCTGTTCTGGGTCATCTAGATTGTATCAGGTGGTATTGAGGAGGTTGCAATTTCCAACATTAGATTCGGTAGGCCGAGATGCCAGCATTGGCAGCAAAAGTCATGGGAGCACCGGCCATCAGGCAAACCCACCAATGCAGGATTGTTCACTGGAGCATTCTGGCGAGTATGAGAAGTGCCATTTCCTCGACGTGAACTGTGTGGACCGTCGATTGAGAGAGCTTGATATGGGGATACCGCTGCTCGAGCCTATACTTGCATCAAGGAAAATTGTTTTCGGTGAGAAATTGGGAGGYCACAAGGGGTCGAACGATTGGTGTCTACCTCGAGAGCAAAAGGACGGGATTCGCGAGACGTGATGAACAGCATGACAAAGAATCATCACCACGTAACAGCATGGGATCATCAAGTGACATTGCGAGYAATGAAGAATCTACCTTGCTCYGCCCCCGAGCGGCGCCAATACAGATAGACTCACGCTCATGTGAATCTTTCGTCATTGGTATTGTATGTGTGATCGACTCGCGGGTTACCTGRTATGAGCATTCGCCTGAGCAGCAGGCTTCCTGCCAGAGTGACACGTCTTCGTGAATTTTCGAGGCCTGAAGTTCGAGGCCAAYCAGCGCCACCGTCTTTGATTGGAAGGCGATTAGCCACGCTAATMGTATAGTGATCAGCATGATGGATAGTATACAGCTCCGACCTAGGGTGTCTYGCTCCTGTTCTCAGTAGCAATGATTTGCTAAGTGCGAGCATGCCTYAGCGAATATTGKAYCCAGGGCASTCGCTGGGAACATTCGGGCGAGAKTTCCGACCCAGRCCATAATCATATATYTTCCTTGGGGTAYGATTGTGTCTCGGTGATGGTGGGCTTGCTGTTGCAAGGCGGTGCGTCCCCTCAGTTTTAGCAGCGAGGTCTGCTGCCCTGGCCTGCCTGCATCCTTTGCTGATAATTTCTCTGTKWCGAGGWATTTGGGTATGCAGACCTCTGAGATGCTTAAATGRAATGCCGRATCGTGGACCCGTCAYGCTTCTCCTTCGACCTCAAAGGGACTCTTCACTTCGTCTTTGGTCGGCTTCGCTTCACTTTCCAATGGGTGGRAGGCATTTTTCTCTCTACTCGGTGTCTGTATGCCAGGCTTGCTGTGCTGCGCTGCAACCTGAAGCACGCTCAAGGAGCTTGCCATTGCAGCGCTGTTGTCGCCAATTCCAAGGTGAGCTTGCTTTCTCTTCATGGCATCCTCGCCATCCTGTCTGRCTTYTGCAGTCTCTTCACAAAGCCAGCGAACGCGGGAGCATCGRCTCGTCAAGCGCTTGGTCGTTTCRTCGACCGCACCGAAATGGCCCATCGAGCTACCGCTCATGACGGCAAGCAGACGGACAACATCATCRCGCTTGTAGTGTGGCGGCTGCCTCAGCTGAGTGTGGGCCAGGAGAGGGTAGAGAACCCGGAGGTAGGTGTGCCGTARCGCGGATGAGGCTGGYGGCAAATCGAGCAGGTTGCGGAGTATGATATCGAGGAGAACGTGCAGATCGTTGGTGTAGAAATACTCGTACGTTGGCGGGCTGGTGAAGAGCAGGTAGAGCAGTTTGAGAATCAGGAGTTGGAGCGACGTCTCGCTTTCACGATTCAGAAGAAGGATGATGTTCTGGCCAAAGCTCTTGTRTGTGGGACCATMTGCGGCGAGAATCTTGATGACCCGGTTCGTCGGCGTCGAGCCMGATGGTTGCCCCTGATCGGGCACRGAGCCGTGTGCAGACACCATGTATTGCTCGTTCAGGATCAGCTATTCCACRTTAGCACATCCGTCTCCGCYGCCGGTCTTGGAGAAGACCCTGACCAAAACTCGTATGACAGGATAATGGTAGGGATCGGCCACGTCATCCGAGAGGCTCTCGATGATCTGGAACATGTAAGAGATGAAGTCGTCGTCGATGGACACTAGGGCCCCTCGTCAACTTTGCTATCCGTACGAGCAGTGAAGTCAATGACCCACTGAGATCCGCAGTGCGTAGTCGCTGGATGCGGGACATTTCGTACAGCAGTTCCARGAGCATCCTGTGCAAGCCAGCATCGCCGTCTCGTTTCTGCTCGATCAACTCGACCAAGCGGGGAAAGGCGCCTTCCTCGTTCATCATCTCGAAGCTGGTTTCATTTTCCCGTCCATCGTAAATCAGAAAGGCGGTGATGAACTGCAGCGTTGCCGGGCTGTCCTCCTGCAGAAGAAGGGTGGCTTCAGTCGTGAKCTCAASAGGCCGTCGTCCGGGTTCCGTACCTGAAGGAGGCTATACACAATCTGCCTCCGGACATAGTCCTTTTCGGAAGCAAACAGGTTCGACTGGAGGAGGCGATAGGAGCAACGGGCTATGTCATACTCCGTCTGCACGTACTCATCTACAGCAGAGCCTCGGGTCAGGTCATGGACAGGGAAAGTCGTCGCGGCGCTTGCCTTTGGAGGTCTCGGTGATTGCAAAGTACGAGCGGAGCGCATTGTCTATGATTTCATGGTCTTGACTCTGAACCGAAACGATCTCATCGAGTTCTAGATAT
>MSTJ01000454.1:0-13089 GCA_001956345.1 Ramalina peruviana
TATCATACCACATCAAACACATCTATAAACTCAAAGCCTACTCCCCCTCTTCCGCCCCTTCGCCCATTCATCTTCCAACCGCATCCCCTTGGCCCCTCCCCTACTCCCATCCACCTCCCCCCAATCACCGTCCACCCTATCTCGCTTCCACTCCCACAGCCCGGCCAACTCAGGCTCCAAACGCCCTTCCAGCCGCGCAACGATCTTCTCGCCTATGACAGGCAGGAACTTGAATGCATGCCCCGACCCACCCGTAGCRATGAGCAGATTCCTTGCAAGACCATCCCTTCCTCCCTCGTTGCCAACGGGAGATCGAAACCTCGGATGAAAATCCACCACGAAATCCCCCTTCGGCGTATCCGTATACCAGCACAACCTCGTCGACGCAAAAGGCCTGTCCGCGAGATGTCCCAGCCGCGACGAGGAAGGCGGAAACATCTGCTTGAGGAACCCCCTGCAAGCTCTTTCCGCCTCTAGCGGAATCGGCGTGAAATAGGGCGAAGGCAGCGATTGCCGCACCGTCACCTTCCTCCCCTCCCCGTCCCCCTTCTGACTCAATGGTAATCCCGGCTCCACAACCCCAGCATCCAACTCCAACTCCACCTCCACATCATTCTCATACCCATACCCATGCCTCGCGAGTTTCAATTCCCACACCCCCTCGCCGTTCCGGATGGGCGGGATGGCGAACATCCCCGTGCCCAGATTCAGCAGCACTTTCATATCCCCCAACATCGCCGCTTCCTCGTCGGTAAGGGGGAGATACGCCAGCACCTGCGCCGTCGCTTTGGCTCGGCCCCGCAGATCCAGCAGCGAGGGTGTCCAGGCGCCGGTGGCGAGGATGATCAGCTCGGCGTGGATGGGGGAGCCGTTGGATGTAGTGGTTACGCCGAGGAGATGGACAGGCCCGTCATTGGAGGAAGGCGTGATTGGGGACGTGAGCAACGACGCGGCGCCCGTCCGGTGGAACGTCACGCTGCCCAGCCCATTCGGCCCGGCGTTCTGATTCCTGGCGATGCACAAACGCACCACCTCCGCCATCAGAACTTCCATCGCTTTCCCCGCGTTGGCGTACCCGGAGACGTGGTTTATGTAGCCCACTGCGCCCACCCCATTGATTTCTCCCTCCGCCTCCCCCGCATCATCCACCCCCAGTCCTGCCTCCTCAACATCCAAAGAAGGCAATCCAACAACCCTCCTCACCCCCTCCTCCCCACCACCCGCTATCCCTTCAACGCGCTGCCCCAAACCCTCCGCATTCCGGCGCGCTTTATCGACGTAGGCGTGCCCGTCCCCCGTCGCGGTGACAACGAGTCCGCATTCCTYGTAGACCTCCGATTCCGACGCGTGTTTTCGGCCAAGCCCGCGTCGCCATTGTGCTTGTGCCGAAGCGGCGAGGCGGCTGTAGGCGGGGTGRGCGTAGTCGGCGCGGATGATGCGCGAGGTGTCGATTGAGGAGGCGTGRGGGTTTTGSGGGGGCGARGGGGKTTTGGGCGGGTGGTCGGAGGATGGAGGGGAGAGGGGAGGGAGATATGGGTCGAGGAGGTGGAGSGAGGTGGTGGCGTAGCGGGGGGAGAGGAGGAGGGTTTGGAGGGTGGAGACTGTGGGGGAGGGAGGGGAGGTTCAGCGATGTTATGCGAGAGGGAGGGGGAACGGGGAAATGGAAGAGAGAAGGGGATCGTACGRCCAAAGACGCCGGCGCCGACGATGAGGATGCTGGATGGTGGGGGGTTGGYTGGGGTATCTTCGGGCATTATCYTGGGCAAGGGAAATGGCTTGGTGCCTCTTTGGAAGGAAAGAAACGGACCTKGTTCATCTACGAAGGTCYCCCATTGTGCCGACTCTCGGTTAGARTTTTGGAACGTGGCATAGCARTGGGATTCGTTCTTCGAAGACACGGTGTCAAAGAGAAAAGYATTGGAAGGTGAGCTTGGATGGAATGCTTTGATCTATTCCATATTCTATGCCATAAATGAGTGCTGCRTCTGATCCGAAGACCATCGCAAGCAGGCATCAGCTCTGTGATAATCGATTCCACGAAATCAATGCTCGTCTCCTTTCCACCCCATCAATGCTCGTCTCTTCCACCTCACCAACTATGTCATGCCACAATCTGATGTCTTGTCCACCTGACCTTGATGTTCGCATATCGATAGAAATCYCACTTCCGCATTGCTGCACTGCGGAAACGCTCGCAGCAGCGGTATCTCCCATCGTCCAGCGCACGAGATCGCTCTTGCTGGCGCTCTCTTCTAAGTTTATGGTGAAGTTGCCACCTTCCGGAACGCCTTGCATGAATGATGTCAACCCCTTCAGTAGCACGTTCTGACGCCTGTTCAARAAATGCATATTACTCGATAAAGGTAGCCGAAAACCCGAGGCRTCAYAGGGAGACAGCCAGGTSGCGAGTCTCTCGATTCRTGAGCTCCAGGGTAAGAATGAAACAAGGAATGTTGTGAGACTGTGAAGTGAATCTCATAATGGTGTTACAATGGGTTGRAGGTAGGTTCGCGAAGGAAGTCTGTACCAAGAGTCGAAGTATCTGCTTCATGATTTTCGGAAGTCTAGGATATCATTAGCAAGTTCGCGACGCGCCAGAGACAAMGGCTAACCATTGAGCACAGGATAGATCATTTCAAAGGCTCGGTAGATCTCCTCGCGAACCTTTGCGCCTGTCAAGACGATCTTGCCGCTCACAAAGATCAAGAGGACAATCTTGGGTTGGATCATGCGATAGATGAGACCAGGGAACAACTCCGGCTCATACGAGCTGAAGTGGTGATGGCGTGATGCAAGTCCCTCCAAGCGAATGGGAAACTTGATATCGCATGAACCCACGATGTTCTGGATCTTGAAGTCTGTGAACTTGGCATTGAATCCAAGCTTCTGGATGATCCGAGCATACTTGCGCGAGGCAAGTCGGCTGTCATCTTCGGACTTTGCGCCAGTGACGACCATCTTGCCAGAGGCAAAGATGAGGGCGGTCGTTTTCGGTTCGCGAATGCGCATAATCACGGCAGCGAAACGCTGAGAGACTATTAGCAGGAAGCATGCAACCTGGTATGATTGCATCTACCTTTGGRTTGTACTCTGCATTACGCGCATGCAGAGCGATCGTCTTCAAGTCCAAGCGGCAATCGAGGTTGACCGTGGCGACGATGTTTCTTGAAATGCCATTTAGACCTCAAGTGTTACAAGAGGCAAGGCGAAGGACTATACTCACTGCAAAGTAGGAACAATCCCAGCCGTCACACTCTGACCAGCAGCTGGCGTGGCAGCAGGAGTTGTGGGTGTCACCCCATTGCCATTCGTTACCGCGGCATCCACTCCCTTTTGCTGTTGTACTTGTGCCCCCGCGACTTGGCCGGTACCATTTGCCTGACTACTACCATCCTTGTCAGAGGGTGGGGTCGTCATTCCGCCTGTGCCTCCAGGGAAGGACAGAGAGGCAGGTGAGGTGAAAGCGCTGGCTTGTTGGGCAGTCAACGGGTGCGAAGTGAGAGTGTCCATGTTTGCAATGTCGAGTTCCACAGATGGGRTTCCCGTTCAAGAGCGTGGAAGAGCCAGAAGTCTGTACACGGCTTGCGTTAGAACGAGGTTTCCGCGACGGTCTAATGAGCCGGTTGTTCAAGAAGCGAGGTGATGAAGYGCTCGGCTCGACGACCAAATAGTATCACCGTGTCGACCAGGGTCGCTCGTGACAATGGTAGYGTGTTCGTACCGTATGTGGGAGAGGAACAATCGAATGTCTCCCCTACAGCCACTACCTGGCTGAACACTCTCTTGACACCTTCTCTTCAATCTCTCATGAAYCGACACCAAGTGCGCGACAATTCCTTGTTGCGCGCAATGTCGTGGGTATCGCTGTGAGGAGTAAATGCAGATGAGTTGATGGTTTGTGGGGATGTGAAGGTGGAGTCGCACGGGGAAAAGTCGCTAAATCAAATCGGAAGGAGGCTTAGAACAGGCTCGACTGAGCAGTGGGTGGGGGAAAGTTCACGTCAGATGTGACTTTCCAAATGAGATTAGACTATCGACTTGATGCGACAGTGTTCTATGTAAAATGTGATGGTGTTGTCGCGGTTGTGCGATGACGAGGGGAGARAGTCGTCAACTACCACAAAAAATTGAGATGGACCGCCTAAGCGAGRATTCCTAGGAAATTTGGGGAGGGAAATGCCGTCCTTCTTATAGTCGCGCCCCGGAGATCAGGCTACAGCCCGCCGCTTGGAACAGCCGTTTGTGGCTAAGCCCAATAGCGTATAGCTTGCCTGCAAAAGAGCCCCTAGTGGCAACGCTAAGCCCAATCGTGTGGAAGCTTTTGCCATCCGGCTGAGAGAAATCACGCTGATTCGTCCGTTTGCGGCAGAATCCCATGAAACACTCCAAATTGCTGCTGCTTTAAACCATCATTTTGCGTCTATTGCTTCACGCCTTTCTTTTCTTTTACAACCAATTCTGAAACCGCAAGTCGCAWTGTAGAGAAACAGCATGAAGTACCAGATACCTTGGTCTGTCGTGCATKCTTACAGTTGAAGACAAGCAGCACACCACCTTGCAGACTATCAAAGAACATGTCGTAAGATTGAAGTGTARTAGTAGGTCTTACAGCAGCAAAACACATGTATTATGTCCGACTGCCCGTGTTGAGATTACGACTCATCCATCTTCACAAGCATTGCAGACCAATGCTCTGAATTGTGATATATCAAAAAGACCATATGTAGCTGAGGTCTATCATCATCCAAAGCGAGCTTTTGCCAGAGCGATCAGCCCACTCATTGTGCTCGCCTCTTTCTCTTTGTATGCCCTCACCCTCTCCTCTCGCTCCTCCGCCCTTGCTCTCATAATCTCCTCTTTCCTCAGCTCTCTATCATTCTTCTTTCTCTCCATGTCTTTTTGCCTCCTCTTGAGACTGTCTATRCCCTCATCCTCGCCGCCAAGCAGATCGCGGTCCGCCACGTCCTCGACACCACCGGCCTCGGTTTTTCCCGTTGCGAAAGCCCGATTCGAGTCTGTCCTTTCCCGCTTTTTCTCGAGCATTCTGTCTTTGGTGCCGGCTTCTGCCCGTGGAGCRAGCTCGTCGAGACGTTCTTTCTGGTGCTTCCGCTCCATGCGTCGATCGTATCGGAGATCATCTCGGCGATTTTCGGAAGCTTCTAATTCAAGCTCTGCACTCACTTAGCATGTGTTATGGCGTCGGTATTGAGTCAAGACTTGCCTCGCTGCAAAGTCAGATCTTGTGTGTTGGGTRTTGCTGGGCCCAAACTTGAGCTTCCATGGTAGGCGCCGGATGCGCTTTGGGGCAGCGTAGGGCCCACTTCGTCCTCATCGCTCTCGTCGACCGTTTTKGAYATCCCAGTTGGACGTTGAGGCGCATCTGCCATTTCCACAACGCGCTCCATGTCGTCGAGTGAAGCCGCAGAGGCATTTGCTTTGTCAAGGGTGGTAGGGTCGTACCATCCCTCAGCTAGTTCTCCCCGATTCCTCGCCAGACTTAGTCATTYACGATCTTGAAGCGATGATTTTGGGTGAGTATGCTTGAAAGGTTCTTACCATTTGCCTACGAAACTCTTCCATCGCCCCTTGACTTCTGTTTCAGGGAGCTCTTGCAGCACCTTGTGCTTTTGGATGTCTAGGTAGAGCTCGAACATTGCTTCATACCTCTTGAAGTCTCTTTTGCTGATAGCGCGAGCATTGAAAGGTAGAGACTCCAATAACATCTGCTGTKGTTGGTCGATGTTCCCCGCGGAAGGACGGCGCCCGCTTTTGTATTTCTTGTGAGRCGAGCGGGAGCGCTTGCTRATTTTATGATCAGCRCCATGAGGGCTTCTTGAGCGTCGAACATCCCAGCATTCTTCTTGACGAGGCATCCTGGCGGGGAAAGAATCTTGAGAATCTTTGGTATAAGATTAGTACGGATCCGCACAGAGAAGACACTTGTAGGGCTGAGAGCCTCCTCTTGGCACTGCACGCTCTTTCATCCAATCAAGTTACTCCTGTGCTACGGACCATTTTTGGAGGACAATGAACCATGTAAATCATCACTGTCCGTACTTAAAGTTGCACACGACCTCGTTTGGAGTGCAATCGCGATCGTGGAGTAAGCAAGCAGAGCCTAGGTAATCAGGTATGATCAAGTCAAATCCTCCCTCAAATGCATGCATCACATAAACTCATAGCCCGGTAAGGTCATACAAACAACCATTGTCAAYATTTRTTGCATTGAACCAATTCGCTTCTTTCGAMTCTGACCGGGTCAAGTATTCCTACACTTGTATAACCCATGGGCTGAGCTGRACTTTACTAAATGYTTCGCTGGCGGAATCTCTGAATCAACGTCGAGTTCTCAGTGATAGATACATGCTCGATCAGCTGGTATAGTAATCGAGGTATGTCATTGAGACGAGTGAAATCTGTCGGGCAGGCAGTGGCCATACGCAGGTCCTAGAGGTTTGCYTCCTTGAAATCTCCGAACCCATTGGGGAATCGAGCCAAAAAGTTTCGCATCTTTTCTTTTGACCTAGATTCCGTAAGCCTCAGATACCCTATTGAGACGCTCGGGGACGAGATCTGRGACCTACGTTTCGACAAGTTTGAACCACTCGGGACAGATAGCAGCCACAACGATGTCAGTACGACTTCATCAGGTCAGTCTTCATTTTCACGTGWCGGGTAGTTCCTGATGACTTACATTGCATACATATCGTGACGGTCATAGAAATCCTGCTGGGGCTCAGAAGCCCCGATTTCATTTTTATACATGTCGATGAACTCCATTCCGAAAATGTAGCGGGGATCGCCCATGTTCTGAAGATCCACTACAGCGCATGCTGGTCAGTCAAACACTCTGCGGCGATTCTTATACGACAGTGTGCTTACTTTCGTTATGTCCGTAGAAGGCACATGAGTCGAACACTACAGGCTGCTTTGTATTCACATCAATCTGGACATTACCGTCCCACAAATCGCCATGGCATAGTGAAGGCTTAATTGATCTGCCACCTGTCTGCAGAGGCCGTAGGAGCCGAGCAATGACCTTCTGTACGAAATTTTCTGTCAGATCAGCCAATTCTGCATCTTCACCATAAACTTTCTGCAGAAACGAGACGTCAGAACGGAATTGTCGCGCAAAGTACTCTTCCCAGCTMTTCGTCCAATCATTGACCATCTTSGGAGGTCCATTGTATGTCGTCACCGGGAATCCGAATTGACCAGTTGGCGATATGGACGTCTCGTGAAGCTTCTTCAAGATGGCAAGAAATTGTGGCAGGGGGGGTGACCGGTCACGCAGGTCCCGAAAGCATGTCATGAAGAAGGATTTAGACTTGTCCCGTTCGAACCTCCCCCAGGCCATTGGGATAACGACATTGTCGGGTACAATCGCTGCTAAAGCCTTCTGCGATTCATACTCCGCTTCAGCCATGTCGCTCCATTCACCTCGTACAATGATCTGCAGAGCAGCAATCAGTAGAGTCTTGGGTCTGGTCTCAGRAGCCGAAGAGCTTACCTTGAGGAAATATTCCTTTTCTTCGCCATCGACCTCAATATCCACCCGAAGCCCAGTGGACCACTGAGAATTTCTGATGAGGATCTTTGGTGGACTCGTCTAGTGTAGCACACATACCCTTGTCTTGCCATGGGGAACGACGGACAGTACTTCACTCCCGACCGGAAGAACTGTCATCGGTGTTAGTGCCCGGCACCATCTTGTCTCGTCGAGGTTGCAATGTGGTAAGAGACGAAGCAATTGACCCACTTACCACCCAATATTGCTGGATCGAGATCTTCAGCGCCCAAAAACGACGAATTGCTTACAGGCATGTCTATGAAGAGCTCCTTGAGACGTGCAAGAAGAACTCGAGCGCGAGATCAAACATGATCTGCGACCGAGGACTGTCCATAGGCTACGATTCCTCGCGCGCCCACGAGCGAACTTAATCGATTCGCTCCCGCGTTGTTTAGGGGCAACGCTAACCATAAGATGGCTCGCGCTCTGCTTACTTGCACCCAATGCAATGCCGGCCATGCCGAGGGCGTCAATARTCCGAGCCTCATCGGCTTGCGGGTCTCCGACCATGCTTGATTCTTTTCGCTTCTCCATCGTTGGTCCACGAGCAACTGTAACATGCCAATACATATGTTCATTCTCACCCGGCCATGTCGGTAGGTGTTGTTACCACACATAGCAGCACCTACATTGCTAATGCGCTCAACAACCGCAGGCCAGCAACGAACCCTCTGCCCCAAGCGTCACCCAGGAGATACCCATCCGTCACCAATCATCCGCCGACAACAGCTCTGATACGAGTGGTACCTACGTAGAGCCTATCTTGCGGCCGGGTCTCCCCTTCCTCAAGAAGCGATTCACCAGTTCGTGGGCTCGGAAAAACACCGGTAGCGATGACGAGAAAGCCGCCCGGGGCCCTTTGGGACTTCGGCTTCTTCATTCTTCCCCTGAGCCACTCATCGACATTGTTTTCGTACATGGTCTGCGAGGAGGGTCAATGAAGACTTGGCGGAAGGGGAATGATCCTCGGAACTTCTGGCCGCAACTATGGCTGCCCCTRGAGCCTGAATTACACAATGCCAACATACACAGCTTCGGTTATGACTCCGAYTGGGCCAGTACGAAGTCCAGCATACTGAACGTTAACGATTTCGGACAATCAYTTCTAGAAGAGATGCGCAATTCCCCGTACCTGAGGGACAAGAATAATGTAAGGGAAGAGGMGTCTAGYAAAAAGTGCATGCCCTAAGCCTCGCAGGGACCCATAATACTGATAGGACATTCCATGGGCGGACTCGTGATCAAGAAAGTAAGRGTCCTTAGCTGCGGAAAATTGAGGGCCGGCCCTTGAAGCTAAATAACGATAGGCATTTGTCCTAGCCAACAGCATCCCAGAATTTAAGGAACGCATTCGATGCATCTTCTTCTTGGCWACTCCTCACAGGGGGTCCGATTACGCCGCGGTCTTGAACAATATCTTGACCATTTCAGGAATAATGTCTTCACGACACTATATCACAGACATCACCACCGGCTCTACATCAGCTCAACTGATCAATGAAGATTTTGGAAAGCATGCTGGCAATTTGCCCATATTTTCCTTCCACGAAACGCTCCCAATGAAGCTTGGCCTCGCGTCCAGCTTGATTGTAGAGAAGAGTTCAGCGATTCTCGGTAAGGCACTTTGCTCTTGCTGGTTTAGGTTGAAGTGTTATAGGAAAAATCTAATGGTGCCGTGGTTAAGGGGTCGGTTTCAAACGAGAGAGAGTTCAGTATCTCAATGCGAATCATCGGGATATCTGCAAATTCGATAGCTGCGATGATCAAAACTATGTGACGTTGAGGAACGCGATCATAAGTGCGACCCAGGACATCCTGAAAGATGGCATGTTGTGATCTTCTCATCCCAATGTCAAGTGACTGACAGCTTGCAGGCATTGAAACCGCTGTACAAGAGTCTCGAGGGCGAATGAAGATCGTGCAAGCATTCTTGGGTATATCAAATCATTCGGAAGAACACTATCCCAGAGTTGAGGGTTCTTGCCAGTGGATTGACGCCAGAGATGACTTTCAAGAATGGAGAGATCCAGCTGGAGAGCTCATTCGTGATGAGGTGTCACCAGAGAAGAATCCATCCGTTTTCTGGGTTGCTGCCAACCCTGGAACGGGTAAAACACATCTGGCGGCACATGTCATTGATGAACTTGGTCAATTTCAACTCGAATGTGCTCACTACTTCTTTCATATTGGAAACAAATCTTCACGGTCTCTCGACAATTTCTTTCGATCTATTGCATACCAGATGGCTATGTCAAACGCTTTCGTCCGCGAGAARTTGGTCAGACTCAGTGAAGAAGGGGTGACCTTCGACAAGGATGACGCTGCTACCATCTGGACCAAAGTCTTCAAACGAGGTATCTTCCAGGTACGTAATTGCAAATGAGCTAACGTTTTATGCCGAGATGCTCAATTCCTTAAGGCTCACATAAGTACACCACAATATTGGGTCATTGATGCAATCGATGARTGTAGTAGGTATCAAGAACTTTTCGTTCTTATCAAGGCCGTGAAATKGAGCTTCCCGCTCAGGATCTTTATCACCAGCCGGAAAATCCCTGATCTTCAGAGAATACATCGCTCTTTGGAGTCATCCGTATCAGTGACATGCACCGAGGTACCGGCAGAGGACAGCAACAGCGACATAGAATGCTATATTCAAGAGCGCGTGAAACATCTGGCACAAGAGCTAGTGGGTGACAAGAAWGTCATAACTGAGACCATATTACAGAGATCAAATGCCTGTTTCCTATGGGTTAGATTTGTTCTGGATGAATTGGACAAGGTTTACACTACAGAAAGCATTACGCAGATACTTCAAAGTATACCTGAAGGAATGGTTCCATATTACGAGAGGACTGTCAGAACTATGGCTGAGAATACTCTCGAAAAGCATGTCGCTAGCGCTGTTCTTATCTGGACTGTGGCAAGCTCAAGAAATCTCTCCATACTGGAGCTCTCAAATGCTCTAAAGTTGGACATCAACACTGTTCTTCCCGGTGCAAAAAGCGCAGTAGAAGGACTCTGTGGTCAGCTCATCTTGGTCGACCATCAATCTGGTATGGTTAGTCTGGTGCATACCACAGTTCGTGAATTCCTTCTTTCCGAGTCTGCGGGGGATTTCTTCATCTCCAGGCCAAAGGCACACGAGAGAATAGCCTTRACATGCTTGAGATTGCTTTCGAGTGGTGAAATGAAGCCTCCGCGAAGTCAGAGAATGCTATCCCAAGCYCGTAAGAATCATGAGCTTTCACCGCTGAACGATTACGCCATCACACAATTCTCGGAGCATGTATACTCTGCCTCTGCCGAGACTGATGAGATCTTGATAGCCCTAGATCTCTTTCTCAAAACCAACATTCTATCATGGATCGAAAGGGTCGCTCAGATGGGCGATTTGTACCCTTTAATCAGGGTGTCGAAGAATCTAAAAAGTTACTTGGACCGAAGAGCGAAGTATGTTTCCCCACTCAGTAGCCAAGTGCAAGTCGTCGATAGTTGGTCCACAGACTTGAGCAGAATCGCAACCAAATTCGGCTCAGCTCTGTTACAAGATCCTTCATCCATCTATTTCATCCTTCCTCCCTTCTGCCCCCTCGATTCCGCTATCTTCAGGCAATTTGCAAGGCGACCGGGCTCTTCTGGGCTATGCGTCGTGGGGCATACAGAGAACGCGTGGGACGACTGTGTTGCATCCGTCAACTTCGGGGAATATAGCATAGCTGCAGCAGTGTCATGTGGCGAGAACCTCATTGCGGTGGGCATGGAATCTGGGGACATCAATCTCTTCAACCGCAAAAGTTGTCAAAAGGAGGGTATGATTCATCAAAAACATCCAATTGATCTTATCCATTTCACGGATAAGTCTATCGTAGCGTGTACGACCAGATCGGTCATCCTCATGGACCTCTTGGGAAATACACTATGGCAGACTCGAATTAGATTCCGCTGCATTCTCCTCACCTCAACCAGCAACGCTATCATCGCCGTGTCTCAGCATGGCCACCTTCTAAGGTGGGCTATATCGAGTGGTGCCAATCTTGGGGATCAGGGATTTACCTATGCTAGTCCTGATGATGATGAGGAGAGCGAGCTGGCCGTCAAGGCCCCTGATGTTGCGTCTCTATCTGCTGATATGGAGACGCTTGCCCTGGCCTATCGAGGAGGTACAGTCTGTATCTTTGAGGTCGAGACWGGTGAAGTCATTGCGTGGCCGCGCGATAAGTCCAATAGACTTGCTTCCGTTTTATTATTCAACCCAAACCCTAATATAAGCCTTCTACTCATCATTTACTCCGACCACGAACTTGCTCTTTACGAAACAGATACTGGGGCCCCTGTGAGCGCTCAACAAACTTCAAGTACTGCCGGTATCATATCAGCGTCTTGCTCGCCAGACGGACGAACGCTTGCCACGGTCGACAAGCAAGGGGCTCTTCAAATCTGGGACTTTGAATCTTTGAGCCTCTTGTACCACGTCTTAACCCCCGCGACATCGTTTCGAATAGTCAATTTCGTATCAGATGGATCAAGCGTGGTTGACATGATAGATTCTGGGATGCGCGTCTGGAACCCAGCAACACTTGTCCGTAAGAATATTGAGGAGGACCAAAGTATTAGCGACGACGCATTGGATCTTACAGCAACGAAAGGTGAGTATGAGACTCGCAGGGTGTCAAAGATTACAGCCCTCTGTGCACATCCGACTTTGCCCGTCGTTTTTGCTGGGAAGCATACTGGACAGGTGATAGCTTTCGACACAAAAACAGGGCTTCAAATTGCGGTGCTGTACACCCATCCCCATGGCGCTTCCGTTAGCGGACTAGCCGTCAGTCAGGCTGGTATCATTGCTTCAGGTGACGTCAATTGTGTAGTGAATGTTTGGGATTTAAAGCCAGATATCAATTCAGCGCATTTATACACCTTTACATCGACACGGATTAAGGGGCGAATTAAGCAGCTGTGCTTCAGCACTTACGGTGATTACCTCCTTCTGGCAACAACACAATCKGACCAGGTATACTCCATGAAAGATGGGTCACGCGCTGAAGCCCTCGAATTTGAACACGATGAGAGGAAGGTCTGGCGATGGCTCCCAATCACTTCTCCAGCAACTCGACATGAGCAATTCTCCCTTGTTCACGACCATAAATTGACAACATTTGACGCCTCGACCTTTCCTTCGAAAATCGATGATTTTAAGGCTGACATATATTACGATGTTGGTGAGGATAATAAAGTGACAGATATCAACTCAGCAATCATTCACCCTGTCACACAGACCCTACTTCTTGACGTACGGTGGGCTTCAGGCTACGTCTCATCATCATCAATATTTCTCTACGACTTGGGCAAGATGACACTCAAGAGTGATTTGCTCCCAAAATACTGCAGGCATCTGATTGGCGTGAGCGAGCGAACGCAAAGTCTCCTCTTCTTGCACCAGAACTCGTGGCTCTGCAGCATTGATCTAGCTAATCTTGCGCTGGGCCAATACACACAGCACTTCTATGTGCCCGATG
>MSTJ01000455.1:0-22921 GCA_001956345.1 Ramalina peruviana
GGGGCAGGTCCCCAAAGGCTGAGACTGGCTGTCACACCGGGTTTTGAGACGACACGGCGGTCCATATCCGCGAGCTGACCTCCTTCACCAGCGAGCAGCTTCCAGCCGCTGGGGAAACACCAGAGCAAGTCACGATTTCTCTCGACTGTGATGAGGCGAACATCGAGGAGAACGATCTGACCTCCTACACAATTGAAGAATTGGCTTATGATTAYGACCTGGCCGTCAAGTCAGTCCGCACGAGACTAGCCTTCTTGGAGAATCAGAAGATTGCCCGCGGCGTTACCAACCTCCCTCCTATCCAATTGGAGGAATTTGAGTCCCTCTTTCGGCATTTTGCTGATAAACACCACAACTGCCTCCTTGGAGAAGTCGATCTTCCCGGCTGGCCTTGGAGATGATGACGGCCTCCAGACTATCGTCGTTTAATAGCGAGATCTGGACTGCGGCTGCACAATAGAGGGTCTCATTCAGCGCCGGCTCAGTACTTGAGAGAAGCTAAGCAGCCTCCTAGATCGTCGATCTTCTGGTGGATTTCCGGAGTTTCAAGCCGGAACGAAGCACAACGGTGTTCGTAGAACGACGCAGATGCTCCAATTCATGCGACTGTCCTTGATCGCAGAATAGGGTGAGAGCGGACGTCATCGTACCATCTCGATGGCCACCGAGATCCTCTGCCGCTGTAATGGCGTCCCGATCTGGTATCCCGGKGCCAAGCGGCATCGTGCTCCGGGCAGAAATACATTGTCTTTGCTCGCTCTCCTGGAGGTAGGAAAGCCCTCACAAAGGATAAGAAAGGGGAATCTGAAGTCACGAAGAGCAAGATTCAGTCGAGACCGCGACAGACATCTACTCCGTCTCCTAGTCCTGAGCCGAACTCCTCGAGCTTCTGGTGAAATCCGGCCTTCCGTAAAGGTTGAGGCCGAGATAGCCGCCTGTTGTCGCTTTGCGAGCAGCAGAAAACTGTGTTTGCCGACCGCGTTGGGCTCTGGTGATCATCTTGCGAGACTGGATGGATTCACCACGACGATTTCAGAGGCCACTGACAATCCTGTGAGAACCAAGCGGCCGAAAAGCAGACAGAGCCCGCCGTGTGCTGTGATCATCTTGCAAGACTCGAAGGGTTCGCTTTCACGGTCGCCGAGGCCACCAACAACCCTCGAGCTTCAATTATTGATGTTGTAATATATCATGGCGTCCCCACACACAATCCGATGCTTGATCAATGCGGACTCACGTTAAGGGTTGAAATCAAATTTCTTACCGGCGGCCCTTAACACCCAGACACCCGACAGCTAGGGGCCACAGATGCACTCAAAGTAGTGCAACAGAACTTTCATGAACCACCAGAGCATAGGCGGCGATCCTGGCTCCTCTTCTCCGCCTTCAACACATCCAGAAGATCTCGGTCAGAAGATCCTGGACCGTTCACCATCACAAGACCATCGCCTTCGACCGCAGCGAAGGGGAAGTGGGCTCGATCCTAAGAACCGAGACCATCTGGAACACCGTCCCCTTGGGCCACCACATACCACAATCCCGAAACTTCAGCCTGATGGTTGTTGAACCCTTTTCTATAAACATATAGCAGCACGTTGTTATTGTGCTAGACACATTGKTTTTTTCTTTCGGTTGAGGAAGGGTTTAGACGGCGGTCGGTCAAACCATACTGCAAGGGACGAACCCCTGGTGTCTGCTTGGGCCAAAATGCGGTGTGGAGGTGGAGGTGGCCAAGAGTGCTACAAGTGTGGTAAAGTAGGTCACATTGTCCGCAATTGTGACCAAGGCGGAGGATATGGCGGCGGCGTCGGCTACGGTGGAGGTGGAGGTGGATACGGTGGTGGTGGTGAATTTGAAGGAGGATGCGGAGGGCGAGGTGGAGGGGAGGCTCGACCTGCTAATCTTGCGATGGCTATGGTCACATGTCTCGCGACTGCACCCAGGGCCAAAAGTGTTACAACTGCGACTTTGGCAATTGACCTCGCAGGGCCCAGGCTGATCAACGCCGCAGGCGGCGAAGTGGGACAACTGTCTCGCGACTGTCCTTCCGAGACCTCGTCCGAACGAGTCTGCGACAAGCTTGGCCGAATTGATGGCTTTCAATCCCCAGGAAACTCGCCTGAGGCCAACCGCTGGTTCCTTGCGCAATTAAAGGCGAATCTTCCGCAGAGTCTGAGAGGTTGGCTCGGAGCACGCGAGMCAGGCGTGCCATATCTCCCTCCGGACCAGGATCTGCTCCAACCTGAGACGCCCCAGCGACCGGTCCCATTCGTCCCGTCCTCTCTGGCCACTTCCTCTCTCCGCGCTCCGCCCGGGACCTGCGATYCCCGGTTCATCACCAGCTCCCCTYATGAAGCCGGTTCGGCGTGGATGCTCGGCTCCTCGCCAGAGCAGCACAACGCCTTGATCGAAGCTCGAAATTTTATTGCACAGACCATCTCTACATGTCAATACGAAACCACTCCCGTCGACATTCAGTCTTGGGGGATGCTCGACTTCGAACCAAAACGATGTCGAAAATCAGTCTATAAACATATAGCAGCACGTTGTTGTTGTGCTGGACACATTGATACTTGCGGTCGAAGATAGTAGCAGCTCCGCGCCTGAGGTCCTGAGTAAGGAGAGGTCGAAAAGGTTGATCGAACTTTGACTGGACTTCAACCGGCGTATTGGTTCGGTAAAGGCGATCTCGTTCAGTGACGATTCCATCCAAGATCTCCACCAGCGAAATGAGACGGACAAGAAGGACAACAGTATCTTCGTCACTGTCGAAGCGAAACCTCTGGAAGCGGAGATCGACTTCAATTCCACGCCTACTCAGACAACAGGCTCCTCCGACTCCCGCCCTGAAACCGCCATGGTTTAACAGCCGGAAGCCCCAAAGCAGCCACCTTCCAATCCGATGGCATCAAACAGCCGTGGTCACCGTCGTGAACATCGACGTTGTCGTGGCTGATCTCGCCGCGCTGAAGCCTTTGGTGCTCGAGAGACGGACCGTGCGTTCCTCAGCGACTTTCCGCCAGCAGAACGCAAATCTTTAGAATCTCGAAAGTCCAACGAAACCTCAAATGGCGTAGTTGATGAAAGGTTTCTGCATACTGAAGATGTTGTTGTCAAGCCCAAGAAAGGGGACACGCCAGATAAGATCGAACTCAGCCTACATGCTGCAAAAGGCTACCAATTCCTCCTCGAGCCTCTTCTTGGCAATGGGCGTCTTCTGAAGCCTCATCGAGTATCAGCGGTCCAGCTTTGGCCATAGGCGTACCGATGTTCTTGACTCTGCATGAAGTCATGCCTCAAGTCCCATCTCTGATAGATCGGATGGTGACGATTCGGTGCAACCAGATGCCTTGAGTCTACACAAGGATGACCTCGGATGTCGACGATTCGATATTCACGCCGACAAATTAGGCGCTTGCGGCTTCGTAGTCGACGCTCTACAGCATTTTCCAGAGATTCTTGACAAGTCAGACGTGAAAAGATTGGCCGCCCTTCTGAGCTCAGCACAGGCGGAGTCCTTGATTGCTGCGATGCAAAAGGATCCAATGAGCAACTTCAACGACGACTTCCTACAATTACTCATGGGCTATGGGAATGCCGCGATGAAAGAGATTGYCCATGTGGAGGGTCGTTGCAACTCCTCACCCCGGACATGGGTACATACTGGCTCATCTCCGGGAATATCAAAGCCGTTGGGTCGATTGCGGAGCCATGGAACCTGCAAGAAAAAGATTTGGTTCCTGTCCCGGTTGTGTATCTTGGGTTCCAAAGTCTCGTCCTTGCGCAGGAAGGACGCATCGAGCAGCTGTCTCATCGCCCCCCAGGACTCCCTCGCTGCCAGCAACGCAGACCTGGCATCCAAAGAGSCAGAAGTCGCGCAAGAGCAGTTTGGCTTTTATCGATGGATGTCCATGGCAAAACTTGGCCGTGCCCTTCAGAATCAGATGTTGGGCGCTTCGAGCTGGTCTCCCTCTAGAGCTGGTCTCACTCTAGAGCTGGTCTCGCCCTCGAGCTGGTCTCAACCTTGAGCTGGTCTCACCCCGAGCTGGCCTCACTCGCTTGGGAACGTCCTCCAGATAAAAGCCATTACAGCTGGGGACACAGCCTGTCGAAGACTTTGTCGTTCTGATGGCCGTGTGTCGCAAAAGCCGGTCGTTCTTCGGCGTTCTCAATCTCTGGTTCTGGCGATATTACCGCCCGAGGAGGTCTTGGTGAGATACCGCGATGGACCTGCAGAGCCTCMTGATAGCGAAGGCAGCGGGTCGACAGTCAACTCAAATGCCAAGGGCGAGTGATGAGAGTCTGCCGAAAGCAAGAAACGACAGCGGGTCGACAGTCGACTCGAGTGGCGATGGCGACTGGTGAGACTCTACCCCGAACAAGAAGCGAGAGCGACGTCGATAGTCGACTCGCGTGGCGATGGCGAGCGGCGAGACACTCCCCGAAGCAAGGAACAACAGCGCCTAGAGGCCAAGCCTTCTACCTCCAAGGCCTCGATCATCAAGCAGTCGAAGAAGCGAGATGTGAAGAGGACAAGCCACGTTGTGAGACATCAAGTCCAAGAGGCSTAGCGAAGGCAGCGGGTCGACGGTCGACTCGAGTGACGACGGCGACTGGTGAGACTATGCCCTGAGCAAGAAGCGACGGCGGCCAGAGTCCAAATCTTCTGCGACTAAGGACCCAGTTTCAGAAGTCGAAGAAGCGAGATGTGAAGAGGACAAGCAGCGTTGTGAGACATCATTTTCAAGAGCTCCAGCGAAGGCAGCGGGTCGACAGTCGACTCGAGTGGCGATGGCGATTGGCGACTCTATCCCCAGCAAGGAAAAACAGCGGCTAGAGTCCAAGCCTTCTACCTCCAAAGCCTCGATCATCAAGCAGTCGAAGAAGCGAGATGTGAAGAGGACAAGCAACGTTGTGAGACATGAGTTCCAACAAAGCCAGCGAACGTTGAAGAGCTTCGAGCCAGTTCTGCGGGATGCTCAATCATTCTTTTCGCAGGCGACTTTTGGTGACGACGTTCGAGTCCTTGAGTACATTCGGAAGTCTATCTTTGGCCGCGTATGAGGCTTTTATCCTTCCTTCTGTTGTTTCGCGTTTTGTTGTTCCTTGTCGACTTCCTTGGGCGAATTCGAGCCGAGAAGGTTGTCGCATCAGAAGCCAGCAAGATTTCTTCGACGGTGGCTCTCAGCCTCGAGGATCTGAAACAGCTTCCTACTTGACGGCGGCGGTGGCAAGCTCCTCGTATGGAACACTACCTGCCAGTGATCTCGAAACACCCRAACACAGGGGGCAACTACAAGCAGAGCGCCGCAATGTATATGGCGGCATACCTAGTGAGGAACGTAAGGCGCTTACAGAGGCGCGTACTGGCGTCATCAGAATCGGAGGAGAAGGATACGACAGCAAAGGATGCACTCATCCTTCGCTACGGAAAACGCTTCGGCGGGCAGAAGAATCTGCAACTGAACTCCACTATCGCCCAGAGCCCGCAAGCAGCAGTACRTGACGCCAACAGTGATGGATTGGCCAATGTTCACAGCKGGGCTGAATGCAGAGGGCTATTGTGGGCTGGACCCCCTGATCTTCGAGACACCAGTCACTCCTTGTCGTTCGAGATAGCGCCTTTCGACCCTTTGCTGGCAAGGGAAATCTTCGGATGCTGGTCATCCAGTAAATAAATAGCGACGAGAGTATTATTGTCGTCGGCGATCCGAAGTCGTTCGACTCTACGGCGGGTACAGAACGATCTGGTTTGCTTTCTCGATGTCAGCATCTCCGCCACCTTCTTGGAGAACTTTGCGCCGGTGGGGATCTTTATAATTTGGTCCTGGCGGCGGGCAAGCTAGAAGTGATYGAAGCATGTTGGTCGAGTGCGACTACATCCAGGAAGGGTGCAAGGCTGCTTTGCTTTGTATTCCGTGAAGGGCAGAAGCTGGCGAAGGAATACAAGTGCAGCTTCACCGAAGCTTTCCTTCGCGTAGTTTCAGACACCGAGACTTGCCTGCGAATCGGCATCCGCGACATGCCACGTTGGGCKCGCGAAGAAATCCCAGCTCCAGAAGACCAGTACCGTCCTTCTCGGTGGACCGACTCTCGAAAGTCATAGCGAAGAATTGAGAAGTCAGGCTCTCCTCAAGAGCACCCATTCCTTCACGCGTGGAATTGCCCCACACGTTTGCCACAGTCACGAATAGCTGTTGCACGCTTCTTCTGGTCGATCTGTCTTTTCCGGGCTGACAGCGGCTCTTGTTACAATCCTGCAGTGATGATGGCCGGTGTGGTGGCTATCAGTGTTGAATTTCAACCGGCGATCACTGACGCCCTGGTGGCGGCTGGACTTGTGTGGAAGGCAGTCCAGGTGGTGAGTCAACGTTTATGCAATGCCAGATTGCAAAAGTCTAACAGAGTTCGACTGGCGGTGATGGCGAAAAACAGTTCAGCTGTGAGAAGGCGGATTACTGCGCATCCAAGTGATCGGCCAAAGACCAAATCTCATCAGCACAAGAAGCCATGACCCGACCCACACTGCCGTTCATGGGCCATCACTGAAGCATACTGCACGAGATGAGACCTTACAGCGGCTTACACCGCAGCAGATTGCCGCCAACACAACGAGAKGCAGCACACCCGGGCTAGTAAACCCAACAGTGGGCGAACGTCCGGGCAACCGGATTGAGTTACCAGCCGTCAGCAATCCCTGCACAGGTCACACTCTCTGGAAGGACCAAGCTCATTACTTCAACACCAAAGGCTGGTCCTGTGTGGTTCCAAATCTCGCCACAGCGCCGCAGGCGGCCGCTGCTGCAAGGTCAAATGGGATGTCTGGATCTTAAAGGGAACATCGGACAAGGCCGATAGGGCACTTCAGATCAGCCGCATCATGGTGGACTGATATCCGGAGCTTCAGCGGCCCCCGAGTCAATCTGGCGCTTTGATCGACCTGGCACCTGGAGATTAAAAGACGACTCCAAATGCCAACGAGTGGGCAGTCAAGCCTGTTTGGTGCCATCCCTTGTCAAGGAAACCCGTCCTCCAYCACTTCAGTACACAGACAGGGCCAGGYCCGAGCAGCGGAAYGTCCAGCAGCTCGAGCTCGAAGATTGTTTCAACTTTCACCGGCACAATCCACTCGCAACCCACCAAGTCCGGGGGCTCAAAACAGCCATTGAATTCGATCAATGGCACCGCCATCCTGCCGCGAGCTCGAACACACCCTCATTCAAGGGCACAGCCTCCTCATCGAAGAGTTCGTCTGTTGGCTCCACAACAATGCCAACCTCATTCAATAGCACCACAACTATCCCACCTGGCTCAGTCGGGTCCCCATTCACGTCTCCATCCACTGAGTCCGTGGGGTAGACATGTGAAGATGCAGCTTCRTTCCTTGAGGAAAGAGGCTTGRATTGTGGATACGCAGAGATGGCGGTTTTGGATTGTCAATGACGAGACCCAAGAAATCCTTGGGGAAGCAAAATCGTTCGGCCATCCTCGACATCAGGCGAGGGCAGAGAAAAGCGGATCCGAGAACGTGGAACGGCTGCTGCAAGACGAACGAGCAGCACACATACGAAGCCAGAAGGAGCTCGAACAAGCCCATCAGATATCCACAGTAGGATCTTCAGCACCAAAACCTTCGGGTCGTCTTGCCATTGTTGCCTCTACCGTCCTCCTTGCAGATGGCTCAASGCGGCACCATCCTGGTGGTCATAACAGCCTGCGACAGTCATCTCAGCGGCGTTCTAGAAAACTTCTTCAAGCAGACGGAGCTGTGGCCGGTTTCAGAGCATAGCACCAAAGTTTGCGCAAGTTGAAATAGCACATCAAACTTGCCGGGTCTGCGACGTCCCGAGATGGTGATTGAGAGATGCAGCCAGGCGACGACGATCAAGCACTCTTCACCGCCTTTTGCATGGCTGGACCAAACATGCTGGGGCACCAACTCTCTCTCCTCAGTGTTTGTCGGAGGAAGAGTTTTGTCGGAAGATCTTGAAARGTGTGCTTTCAGCAGCCYGAGACGGGGTGTGATTGGAGATGATTGAAGGATGGATTTGTCGGTCGTGGTTGAAGTCGACGGGCTTTCAGAGTGAATGGAGTGACTCCAGAGGTCACTACTTCGGGAAGGATCCAGCAACGTGAAGGGAACTGCGGGGTTTTGGCGAGGCGGAGGAGACGATCGCGAGCAAAGGCTCTCAAAGCATACACTGTCAAAATAGTCAGTCACGGCACTATTCTATCAACGACGCCGACGTGGAGCGAACAGTGACAAGCGGCATCAGGACCAAATCGAACAAGACAAACCCCCCCMAAAAAAAAGAAGGGGCAAAGGCACCAAGGGATCCACAAGAAGGTCCCACGATCCAAGAAGATCCAWACAAAGAAGTGAAGCATCCATGAAGATTGACTTCACCGGAGCAGATACAAAAAMTTCAACAACAGACATGAACAAAAAAAAAAGAAAACAAAAATCAAGTGAAGGAGATACTGGTGGGGTGTGGCTCCAGAAGGGAGACAGGAGGGATTGTCAATGGGAGTCCACGGGGTTGAGAAATATCGAGAAGTAAGATGGAGGATTTCAGCAAAGGCCAAAMCCAAAAATWAAAAAATAAAAATAAAAAAAAGAAAGAAAGGACAGATCACAGGAGGTTGCAGAGGTGGGGCGTGGCTCCAGAGGGAGACTGGAGGGATTATCAATGGGAGTCCACTAGGTTGAGGGAGGTCGAGAAGTGAATCGGAGGATTCCAGCAAAGGCCGAAAGGTGCCAATCACCAAAGCGAAGAAAAAAAAGGAAAAATAAAAATAAAAAAAAAGGAGAGGAAGACAGAAGATTCAGGAGAGGTAGCAGAGGTGGGGTGGCGCTCCAGAAGGGAGACAGGAGGGATTATCAATGGGAGCTCACGGGGTTGGGGAGGTCGCACAGTAAGATGGAGGATTTCAGCAAAGGCCAAAAGTACCAGTCACAACCAAAAAAAAGAAGAAAAAAACAAGGGAGGCAGAAGCAAAAGGAATAAGGAGGGCACATACCAAAAGAAAGCCCAGTCCCCAGACACAGCGAATCCAAAGGTGCGGTGATATTTGCTGCAGCCTGCGGGTCCAGCATCGGTAGATAGAAGAAAGGCCGGAGGATGTCGGGGGCTCATGCAGAGGGGGAGGAGGTGGCTTAAAAACATTCTTGTCGGTCCGGTCGTCGTGGTTGTTGGACGTGGAGGTTGAAGCTTTTTGAAGATGGAGGAAGTTGGTGGATTCGTCGAAGTCTCCGGAACGTTCGCCATCGGTCTCTCAGCACGCTTTGTCTTCACGTCATCGTCGTCGTCGCTGGCGCCGACAGCTGGGGATTACATCAGGAGGAAGTCGCCAATCATTTCCGACGTCAGAGAGTTGATCTTGCTGTTGCCGTGGTCCTACGGAGTCTGACGAGGACCGAATCAAGCTCTGCCGGTCCCTAACAGAATCTCACCCCAAGTCTTCTTACCACAGCATCTGTACAGGCGAATCGAGCGGCAGCTGCAAGAACAGAGACCAGCACACTAAACACACCCCCGAGGGAGTCACCACCTAGTGAAACAAACCTCGAAGGAGACCGGTAATCTCATCAACTTGTTGATTTCCTCCTTCGCTCCACGCGCTAGGCAGCCCTTCCAAAGAGGACTCACCATGAGCAACTCACCACAGAACAGAACATACTTTGAGCCGCCGGGGCGACTTGATCAACTTACTGTGATCCTTCTTCAACCACCTCACCACGAAGACCTCACCACTGAAGAACCCACCACTGAAGAACCCACCACTAAAAAACCAAACACTGAAGAGCCTACCACCGAAGAACACACCTCAAAAATCAAGAGTCACTTGGTCAGCCTACTTAGTACCTGTCTCACCTCGTTGACCCACCCACAAGAACAGAACCATACCAGACCTTATCCACTTGGTCACACTGAGTCTTCGCCTACCAAATGAAGCATCTCACCACAGAAGAAACTCACTGTCACACCCGCAAGCTATCGCCAACCTTCAAAACAAGCTGAGCTTTGCACCGCCTTGGGCTGTCTGACCAACTCCCTTGAGCGGCCACTTGGTCACAAGAAACCGCAGGGGCACCGTGACAGGCCCTTACCTCTCCGAGTCGAAATAACTTACATCCTCGAGAGGGCCGACGACTTCATCTCTCCTTGGTGAAGTGGGTCGATTCCGACTTACATCAAGTCTTGACTTACTGTTCTGTCCTCGGAGGTCTATCAGATTGGGGAGAGTCGCCTACCGAGTTCTCGACTTACTGTTTCTGTTCTGTGCTGTGTGCTGTGGTGTCAGTGGTGGTCAGCAACTCGAGTATGCAACCTGGCAGTGACCCTCACATTGGAGGGAGCTTCATCGGACCGAGGATCTGACCTACCGGAGCCTCAACTTACTGTTCTGGATGCTCTGTGGTGTGGTGTTAGTGGTGGGCGCCACCTCTGCTATGCAACCCGGCAGTGAGCATCACGGGTATGCACCCTGGCAGTGACCCCTGCGGCTCGAAACTTCACTCGGAGCCAGACAAACACTTTCCGGAGCCTCGACTTACTATTCTAAATGCTGTGTGGTGTGGAGTCAGTAGTGGTTGACACCTGGGGTCCGCAACCTGTCAGCGACGGTGAACAGTATGCAACCCGGCAGTGACCTCTGCTGTTCAAAACTTCACTCGGCTCTAGAGAATGACCTACCGAAGCCTCGACTTACTGTTCTGAACGCTGTGTGGTGTGCCGTTAGTGGTGGATGGAGCCCGTGGTTTGCAACCTGGCAGTGACCACGACGGTTCTGCAACCTGGCAGTGACCTCTGAGGCTCGAAACTTCACTCGGCGCGAGAGAATGACCTACCGAAGCTCCGACTTACTGTTCTGAATGCTGCATGGGATGTGGTCAGTGGTGGATGGCACCTGGGGTATGCTACCTGGCAGTGACCGCGATGGATCACCATGTCGCTGGAGGGTCTGGCGGACGTCCTACCTGGTGCTCAATGACTTACTACTACGTCTCGCTACCTCCGGAGATGCTTCTCGACCTATCGAAGCCCCGCCGGAGTGCTGCAGTGGTGGTGGTGTGACGGATAAGTGAGGCTACCTGGTGGAGGAGGGAAATTCTGCGTTGAGGACGCTGTTGCCAGGGCATGGCGATGTGAGAGACGAGAATGAGCTCGGAGATGAGATGTGAGGAGAGCATGAGGTAGATAGCAAATGAAGGTGTCTCGGTGAAGATGTCGGTCCCAGTGTGATGTGAAGAAAACCAATGCCTGCCTCCAGACCATGAACATAAGGGCCTTAGCGGTAATTTTTCGTGCCAAGACTATGTATTTTTCGTTCTCAGGGGAAGTCTGCGTCAGGGAAGGTTTGCCGAACTGCTTTTAAAATCGTTCAAGTCCAAATTCCAGGTAGAGAAATGAGCTCCCGTTTCCGCTGTGAGCTTTCAAATGACTATAAATGTATGCCAGTATATTCTTTATACATTTCAATGAATCAAGTCCGTGTGATGCCTCATTGCGGTTCATTCCCATACGTCATTCTTCTGCGATAGTTTGAGAACCAACATCGATGCATGCCCCAAGCCAGCGACGTAGAGAAATCCTTCTCGATGTCAATGCACCTGCAGCCTGTTGGTCTATGGTGAGCAAGTTTCATAAATCACGTCGATGTCACATTGATTTCCATATGGAAAAATCAGCATACTCTGCCAATCCATCTCCTTCCAAGAAAAGTAAGCAAGCAGAGCAATGCACGAATTACTACATCTCCAAAAATTTCTTTACGAAGTGTAGCGTCAGATATAGCAATCTCGGTTAGCTCGAGAATTTACTTCTATTCTCAGGCATGCTTCCGTGATCACAAGGGCGTACTACATATCAGGCTGAATCGGACTCGATCTGTGCTTCGGGGAAGTACATCGACTTGCCTCACATCATTGGGACTGCTATTGCATCCAAAGTTCTCTCGTATGACAGCTTGAACGGATATCGTTGTAACCTGCCAATGAATGAGAAGGAACAAATGGTGGCATCATGAAATCACTATCACGCAGAGCACTCCCAGGTATAGGTCAGATGTCAATGGATGGTCCCGGATACATAACGATGGAAAGTCATGCCGCAACGCCTCAGCACCATATTTTCTCTGGCCGCATGATCACTGTCAAGTATACTGCAAACGAACCTGGCGGTCCAGTCCTCAACATCCGAAGGAAGCGATTCAAAGCTCATGTGCAGCTTGCGAATCCTAACATGTGATACATAGCCCTGAGCTCTGATATAGCAATCATCTTAATGGCAGTGCTTCTTGTTGTGGTCAAGTGGCAACCCCCAAAGCTGCACTGCAAAAGTCAGCAGGTAAGTCCTTCAACCCCATCATCGACTCAGCTAACCCGACCAACCAGCCGGAGCCTGCAGTAATTGCATCCCTTCAACATCCCGGGGCCATTCTTTAAGCCGGCAAGAACTTCGAGGTATATCGGTTGACGCGGAGCAGCTCGTGCAAGAAGCATGGAATCAACCATCTATCAGGGCTAGGAGTCCTGCGAATGGGCAGTATAGAATCAGTGGCCCAATGCTCCTAAGGAGGCGGGGAATGACAACCCATTCTTCCTCCCGCAGATTTAACTATCATGACTATCCACACCCCTGACCCGTTACTTCCGAGTACCACATACGTTGATGCAAATGCTGAGCTCAACGGGCTTCGTACGCGGAGTCGCTCTTGTAACGTTATGTATAATTGCTCGACCACCCAATGTAGCTGGACGACCAAGTCAGCAAATACTTGTTTACGGTGTGCGAGATCCACAGCGTCAGGATGATGGGCGATTTGGCAGATCGTACTTGAAAAGCATCAAGGTAGGGTGGAGCTTGTGCAATTGAGATTGATTACAAGTGACCGAAATCTAAGCTAGCGACGAACCGTCACCGAAGAAGTGGACTTCTCTTATGCGAAATGTCCTTTTCTTGCAACAAGCCTTCCTGGCTCGGGACTTAGGTGGTGTGTTAGGCGTAGATCTTTTGTAAGGCTTCCCCGATGTCACTCCTGTCATAGAAGTGGAACCCGGGCCATCCCTTTGACAAAGCGTCGAGTTGCTCCGCTTGTTTTCCACCAACGTGTGTCAAGAATCCGTGTAAGTCGTGGACTGAAAGTTTGGTGTCGTCACCATGACACCTCACAAATGCGTAGTAAACCTTGTTCCTATGGTTGCAATAATCGACCTCCTCTAGCCTCCTAAAATCCTTCTCCACCACCTGGAAGTCGTTGACCCGTGGAAACATGGAGGTTCCAGGATGAATGATCACCAAGGACCATTCGCGAGGCTCGAGGCGCAATTTGCGGTAATCGTGCATACCTCTATAGAGTTCATTACTCAAGGGACCAATGCCGACATTGACTGGGTCCGAACTCCGAGAGGAGGAACCAAGCGCAAAGGAGCCCGCAATGATGTGTGATATTTCAGGAACCTGGTGGAATTCGCCATTGGATAACCTGTAGGGAGTCAGTCAACTGCACTAGGTCAATATAGRGTAGAGCGAAGGAAGTGGRTTACCACTCGAATAGGTTTCTGATTCCGATGATCAGCCGAGGCAACGGCATCGGTGTGTCCTTCAAGGGATATTTCATGCACCTCATGCCTTGCGTCACCGACTGATATACTTCAGACCAAGAGGCTTCGGCTGTCAGGCTATCCCAATCAATACCAGAATCAGGCAGATAGCTCTTTCCAGTCCGATAGTCCATGCCAGGTATTGTAACATAAACTATGTGTCGGATCGAGGGTTCTACCGGCACGAATTGTATGTCTGGTCCTGCTTCCGGCTTCTTCGAACGAACAGCTCTGTGAGCTCGCTCGAAAAGCAARCGATGATGAACCTCACCAGAYAATTTAAGCTCTGTGAGATCAGGGATGGAAAGAGAACCTGGTGCTCCCATTAGATAGAAGGTTCGGAGGCCCAYGGTATGCWCGATCAGGACTTCAAGCTCATCCTTCGTCAATGTAGGGCGGCCGGATAGATTGAGAYTTTGCATTTGCCCGCTGTGAGAGAGGCGGACCAGCACGTGAGCCAGGTCGGGGATGGAAATGGTGGTAAATAGGCCTGCATCCACATCCCTCTCTTCCTTAAAACTTTGATACATCAACTCGAGGGTCTTTGGCGTGCTCTTGAGACTGTCAGCGTTCTTACACAGAGCAGCTCTCACAGCTGGCYAGAAATCGGGAAGCATCTGAGCCTGAGATAGGGCGTTCTCGTCGAGTTCTCGGTCGTGGACAAGTCCCTCTGCCAAGGAACCTAATGTTCGGGATCTGAGACTCAAATGGCCAACGAGGTCCTTAGGGTTCTCCTTCTCAGCGTGGTCTGCTTCCACGGTTGCTGCACGTGGATTCTCACGCTCTGGCTCGCCTCCGCCGAGGGGATTGGTGACAGCGTTGTTTGAGCATGAGACATCCAAGGTTTCGAAGATGTCATCGTCGTCATAGTCGTCCGAGTAGTCGTCTCTACGCCGTTTGGAAACTTGAACCTGCCATGGTTCTTGCCAATTTCCTGATGGCCAAGTATCCCGCAGTGCCGACGTGCTCTGGGAAACAAAAGCCAGTCGGCTGTCAGCCTCGCTCTAGTGGGGCAGAAAAGTTCACAAAACGGGTGACTGGAGGGTTGGGAGGGCAATCATACGATGAGCTGCCAATTTCCCGATGTCTCAGCGTTCTTTGCGAACTCGTCCACATCGTCATAAGCACGCATATAGGCATCGGCGGCAAGTGGCGACATAAGTTGTACTCTATGTTGACTCTCCATCCCATGGAAGTCAACAAAGCAGTAACGGGGAGTCGACGGGTCTGTGATGTCGAGTATCGTAATTCCTAGATACAGTATGAGCATTACGTCGTCTTTTGCGACGTCTTAGATCCCTCAAGGCTCACCATTGTTGTTGTCTCCCTCATTGTATCCCATCGGCCAGGGTTCAACATGAACTTTGCGATGATAGCCGCAAGACTGATCGAAGCCTGCACCGATGCATAAGCATGTCGTGATGAAAGGGAAGCGAGGTACGTGGCCAGCATCGGAGTAGTCGATTCGCTCGCCGCGCTCCCAGAACTCTGCGTTGTAGGTACTGGCTAATTTCAATTCTTCTTGCAGAGCGACGCGGTTGAGGTTACTATGAAGGAGCTTTAGGATCTCGAGACATCGTTGCGTGGCGTAGCGTCCCAAGAGCCATTGGTGGTGCACCGCTGCCAGACATCGGTATCTGCCATTGATACAGGCAATGACGAACAATTGGTGACGCTGGCCCATGATTGCGATGTTGGCCCTCCGTGTTGGGAGAAAGGGTTGAAGAAATTACATATAGGAAGAACAAGGTGTGATGGAGGATGATTCGATCGACCCAGGGAATGCCCCACCTTGCACATTATGAGCTGAGTTGATTGGATACCAACATATGTGACAAATCAGGCAACATAGATGTATCAGATCTAGTAGCATCGAATTGGGTTTCTATTTATTTACAAACAATGCAAGTCCAGGAAATAGCAGCATGCAGTGCATGATATTTTTGATGTGGATACCTACTTGCGGCTGCACTGAAAATCTTCAGACTTGAGTCACCTTGTCGGTGAAAGATGATAAAACAGAGAGTGAAGCTTGGCAGATGAAGTTGAGATATTTGTCACGTGATCAAGCGCGTCTCCAGCGGCGCGACTAAACGCGTAGCATAAAGCTTCCTTATACGACCCTTGACGAACCATGATAGATTGAAGCACACAATATCATATGATTCGATGGCGACCGTCACGCAGCATAGAGTCAGAGCGCGACCAGCTCGTCAGTCTTCACACCCAAATTGAATCTTGTTCACTTGCTAACCCAAACAGATCCCTCCGGTCCAACTTTCCTCGCATACACCCCCAACGGCAAGAAATTAGTGACGGCAGGATCCAACAATGTTGTGCGAGTGTATACCACGGGCTCCGATGGCGAGCCGACGAATTTGGACGATTGCCAGGAAAATAACACAGCAGTAGCAGCTACTGTGCGCATCCTCCCACAGAATACATTCCGATGAAAGCAGATCTGACCGCAGATCCAGAATGACTTTTTCCTCACTGGTTCGGAAGATGGGACAGTGTGCATGTACTCCCTCGAAACCTACACGTATGAAAAGATGGTCACACGATTCACCCTCCCCATCCGTGACATTGCTTTGTCTCCGGATGGGCAATGGGCCGCGATCGCCAGCGAGTACGTTCACCAATCCTTTTGTATCAAATCAATCGCTGACATGTCGTAGCGAGCTTGCGGTCAAGATTGTCAACCTCGAGGATAGTTTTAGGCTACTCTACCTAAGGGACCTACCCAAACCGGCCAAACACCTCTCTTACGATCCCAGCGGTACCTTTTTGGCTGCCTCGTGTACCGACGGGACTGTCTACCTCTACAGTTTGAGCAAAGAGGAGCCCGAATTGAAAAGAAGGATTCAGGGTGTAGTCCGTAGCCTTGACATAGAAGCTGAAACGAGTTCCAAAGCGGCCTGGCACCCCGACGGCCGAGCTTTCGCTGCCCCTACTGCAACCAGAGACATCCAGGTCATCTCGCACAGTGACGGGGAACCTCAGCGATCATTCTCAGGCGGTCATATGGGCGACATCACAGCGCTTGCCTGGTCACCGAACGGTGCATTGCTTCTGACTGCTGGGAAAGATCGAAAAGTCTTGTTGTGGGACACTAAATCGCAAAAGATTGTCGCAAGGTACGATACCCACCAAGATCGATTGGAAGGTGGAATACTGATCATTGAGAAGGTATGAATACCCTAATGTCACCAACATTGTGTGGCACTCGCATGAGAACATCGTCTCATTTGTCACCTCCGACGGCGAGCTCTTCATCTACGACAACTTTCTGCAGCCTGACGTGGCGCCGCTTCTTGACAAGACATTGCAACATGCCCCGTTCATCCGAGACCCCTTAGCAGAGACAGATGGCAATGCGAGGAAGGTGGTCACCAACGGTCACAAACTGCCCCAAGAACCACGTGCACGGCGAAAGGGCACCCCCGACACATTGGACTCCATCCTCGGCGATGCAGCAGATGAAGATGATTTCGTCAGCGACGACGACGGAGCAGGCTATGCTTTGGGTCTCAAACGGGGCAACGACCACCTCGAGGAAATTGACGACTTCGACCACAAACGAAGAGCCGCCTCATCGTGGCAACCTCGGATCCACCAATCCTTCCAACCGGGCAGCACCCCCTGGCGCGGCAACCGCAAATACCTCTGCGTCAACCTGATCGGTTTCGTCTGGACCGTCGACCAAGACACCCACAACACCGTCACCGTCGAATTCTAYGACCGCGACTACCACCGGGACTTCCACTTCACCGACCCCTACGAATACGACAAAGCCTGCCTCAACGAACACGGCGCCCTCTTCTCCTGCCCCCCTTCCAAGGACAACCCCTCCACCATCTTCTACCGCCCGCATGAAACCTGGACATCGCGCGCCGACTGGCGAACCCCGCTCCCCGAGAACGAAACCGTCACCTCCATCGCCCTATCGGACTCCTTCATCATCGCCACCACCTCCGCCGACTACATCCGCATCTTCACCTTATTCGGGACCCCCTACCGGATCTACCGCCAAAAATCCTCCCCCACCGTCACCTGCACCAGCTGGCACGACTACATCCTGACCATGGGCAACGGCCCGATCGCCGCCGACGGCTCCACCAAACTGCTCTACACGCTCTCGAACCTCAAACGGGACGAGCTCCTCCAATCCGAKGACACCGTCGCCCTCCCCGCCCACGCCACCCTRAAATCCGTYTTCTTCTCCGACGCCGGCGATCCGTGCATCTACGACTCCCAGGGTGTGCTYCTCGTGCTRCAGCAYTGGCGCCAYCAGGGCCAGGCGCGGTGGGTGCCCCTCCTCGACACGAAACGGTTGGATCGRTTACGGGGTGGGGGSAAGGAGGAAAGTTATTGGCCCGTGGCTGTCGCGCAGGAGAAATTCCATTGCATCATCCTCAAGGGGGGGGATCAGCATCCTTACTTCCCGAAACCGCTGTTAACGGAGTTTGAGTTGCGGATGCCCGTCTCCACCGTCCAGGCTGAGGAAGGACCCACGGCGGAGGGACCAAGGCTGGAGGAATCATACATGCGGAACTCGCTGATGCACTCGCTGCTCGCGGATGCGACACCCAGCCAGCCCACGCATGCCCAGCGCACGGAGCTGGCGAGGAGGGAGTTGGAGGTCGATAAGGTATTGCTGCAGCTGATCAATGTGGAGTGTAGGGAAGGGGAGGAGAGAGGGATGAAAGCGCTGGAGCTGGTGAATCTGCTGAGCGATACGAATGGGAGGATGGTGGAGGCGGCTGGGAAGGTGGCGGCGCGGTATGGGCATGCGGTGTTGGGCGAGAAGATTGCGGAGGTGGCGGAAAGGAGGTTGTTGGGGGAGGGGGAGGAGGTGGAGTGAGGTGATGCTGCTGCTTCATGAAGGTTTGATGTATGTATACATGGAGTATGTGATCCTTCGGTTTCGAGAGGTAATGTACAATATTTACGTCAAATGATGTACGCGAACAACGCTTTGTAACAGAGTGGTATCTTCCCTTCCCGCAACGCCAGCAAATCACCTCCCTACTTGGCCCCCCTTGGATCGATATATATGCCATCCTCCCCTATATACACACGCCCACCCTCACCCCCTCACACACAAACCCAAACCCCTAAAACTCCCTCCCAAGCACCTCCTTCAACCCCTTCCCTTTCGCTTCCCACCCCTCCACCTTCTCCTGCCCGGCCCCAATTTTCCCAACCAACCACCTGACCCTCCCCGCCAACCCCCCCGGGCTCCCCGGCAACTCCCCCAACATCTTCAACTCCTCCTCTGCCTTCTGAATCTTCTTCCCCTCTTCTTTAGCCAACTCCCCCAAAATCGCCAGATCCAATCGCGCAGTCAGTACCGGATCCTCAGTCAACTGCCGAAACGCMGCCGTATAGACCGGTTTGCCCGGTCTGATGGCCTTGGGTCGTCCATTGGGATAGGAGAGRATGGTGATSAGTTCRGCTTGCTCYAGGGCTTGCAACGTCGCCTCGCCCCCTCCGCCTCCACCAGTGGCGAAGATATCATTCAGCAGCACCTCATGATACCGCAACTCATCCCTCTCAGCGAGGGATTTGATCAGCGTCCAGGCCTGGGTGGGGGACCACTTCTGGCGGGCCGGGTCCATGATGTACATYTTCAGGATCTCGGAGGCGGATTGTGCGATGATTTCGTTGACGGCGGCGCGGGGGGGTTCACCGGTTTTGAGGCGGCGGGCGAGGAATTCGAGGTCGGTGAGGCGGCCGCCGAGGGTGGGGAGGCAGAGTTCTAGTTCTTTGACCAGGTCCGGGCGGGCTGTTGCGGATTGCGTGTGGGTGTCAGCGTCGACATCGGCGTCCAGATGGTTGAGGACGAAACGTTTGGCTACGTCGGGGGTAAGGTCGCCGAGAGAGATCTGCCGGAAGACGCGGTCGGGCAGGGCTTTRCTGAGGGATTTGGAGAAGGAGACGTCGTTGGTGAGGAAGATGACGTGAGCGGTGTTGGAGGTGGTGAGTTGRGCGGCCCATTCGGCGATCTTGTCGTAGGTGAGGGASTTGGTTTCGGCGGATTTGTGGAGGAAGTTGTCGATGACGACGACCGGCCGGATCTCGGGATGGGCTTCGAGGTACTCGTCGTCGCCGAGTTGGGCATCCTTGTCCTCTTTGGTGCGGGTATCGAGGGCGATTTCGCGGAGGGCGGTGGTGGTGGATTGCCAGACTTTTTGAAGTTGCGTGTCGAGGGTTTCGGAAAAGCCGGTTTTGGTTCCGATGGTGCCTTGGGCGGCTAGATCGATGAGACTACTGATGCTGTTCATCCAGGAGAAGATGGGCCGGTAGCCTACYTGCTCTGCGGCTGCGCAGATGGTGGCGGCGTCCCCTCGGGCTTCTTGGATGGCTTTGCAGTCAATRAGGAGGTTGTTGTGCCGGCCTTTGAGGGCTTGATCCAGGACCAGCTCTTTCTTCCCAGAGCCTCGRGGACCTTGAATGACGATGAAGGTGTCTGCACTTTCCATTAACCAAGTCTGGATCTGGTTGATGTCATCTTTGCGATCGTCCCAAATGGCTCGTAGGCTGGCATCTTGATTTCGGTGCGAGCTCAGCTTAAGGATTTGATTCGCTCGACTGGCCTGCGATCTGAACCATTTGTAGATCTTGTTGTCGGTGATATGGAATGARTGRGTGACATGAGCTTTGATTGAAAATGTACGGATGGGATCAAATATYGCAACAGCRAGGGTAGTAGCCAAGGCGACWAGRAGTGGRAAGGTGATTCTRGGGTGACTGAGCAGCCAGTCTAGWATGAAGTGCGCTTTCTTCGTCTGTTGATATGTCATTTTCAGAGACGTCCCTCCATTACCACCTCCCTCCTTCAAAGGTACCGTATATCCATGAAGACAATTTTTCGCCATGATYGCGTGTCGWATGCGGTGGAAACGAAGCATRGCATATTTGGGTAGRTCTTTGGAATCAGTCGGCTGCGGCGTGATATCCTTGAGCTTTCCATATCGGCGGAAGAGAGTGTATAGCTCTTCTTGCCCGAGCTCTTCGGCCGGTTGACCTGGAATTGGTGGTACAAACTCTACCTTCAGAGCTGGGCTAGGCGTGCGATGGAGATCTTCAAGCCAGGGCACACCCTTCACAAGAAAAGCCCTTGACTGCTTCAAGGGATTGAACCAGGGTTTGATTGGTTTCTCTTTCAGATGAGCCTTGATACGCTTTTCGATTGCTTTGGCGTCTTGATCGGCGCCATGAGTGAATTTGACAAAGGCACCGCCCTCTCCGACGCGTGGTAATATGTTCGTGATTTGGAATGGAGCCGAGGATGGGGAGGCTCGCTGAACAATGGCTCCAGGGTCTGCAGCAGCATGTTCTGGATCATCGAACCTTTTCATAAGATTGGGTAGAAATTTGTTAATATCGATCAGGGTCCGAAAGGGTAGGTTGAGTAGTATGCTGAGCTTCAAGGGAAAGACATCTATGCGCCTTATTAACTTGCAACGAGGATTATTGGAGCACGAGAACATAGACCCACTGTCAAGAAACAGCAAACCCTCATTGCGCCCTGAATCGCACTCAATATGCCCGGTCTTCTCATCTCCTGTAGCAGTGTCTGTAGACTTGAAGCGCCTGCCATTCGCAGTACTGGCTACAGCAACGGAATGTCTCGAGCTCGCATGGCGATGTGCACTTCTTATCTGCGATGCCTGAGCGAAAAGTTGTTGCGGTCGAAGACGCGGCTGGCGCAGAAGGGATGGATGAAGGAGGATGAAGGGCGCTGGCATCATGCACACTGAAGGCTACTGCAGCCTCATATTCATTGGGAAGGATCGCAAGTTCATCATCAACCTGACATGCCTATTTGCGGTATGATAGCAAGCGGTAAAGTCTCGTTGCACTTCTCTGCAGTAAAGCTTGGAAGAAGCTGTGACGTAGAAAACGGCGGCGGCGGCGGCAACCGCGGCAGCTTCTCCGCAAATCGATACACCTTTCAAGATCCATCTGATCTACCGGTATTCAAGAGCATCTAGATCTAGTTCCAAGATCTTCTTCGACTCTCTCAATCTCAATGGGCTGGCTCTGGAGCTCCTCAGAAAAACAAACCCCCCCCGAAACAATCACAAAGGCCCAAACTGAGCCTCCCCCTAATCCAWCATCCACCTCCAATCAAAACGAAGAGTTTCCCACTCCCCCTCCGACAGACCCATCATCACCACCACAATCCCACAAAACTCGCGATCAAAAAGCCAACGAAGAAGTCCTCACCTACTTCAAATCCCTCCAGACCCCCCCCGCCGCAGTCCCACGCCGGCTCGAAACCGCCGACGATGACGATGACGACGACCTAGACGACGACGACGACGATGATGATGATCCCTCAAACAACCCCAAACCTCTCCTCACYCCCTCGCACCTCTACCCTTCCACCACCAACTGCCACCAACACTTCGACCAAGCCTTCCACTGCCAATCCCCSGGSGGCCAATTCCTGCACGTGTAYCGCTACGGCACGATGCGCGACTGCTCGCAGCACTGGAGCAATTTCTGGTGGTGCGTGCGCACGAACCGGGGGTATGGGKCTGGCAAGGCGGAGAGGGAGGACAAGGTCCGGCGGCGGTATTGGGAGCAGGATCAGCGGACSAGGCAGAGGAGGGAAGGGTGCAGTGAGGATGTGTGGAGGCAGCGACGGTATCGCGTGGATGAGGGGGTGTTTGTGACGGGGGAGGTGCCGGAGTATCCGGGTGTTGGGGAGGGGGAGAGGAGTCGGACGCATTGATACAACATATCTTGGGGGGTTAGGGGGGAGGYGGATTTGCRGTACRAGGAGGATATAGTTCTGATTGGRARCTGACGCAGCCGAGCTCGCTYTAATTCGTCRGAGTACTTGGGCCTTTCTCTGCTCAATGATGAATTTTCCAAMAGCAAAGAATCGACARAAWGTTMGKTTCATCGGATTGCTTRCGTKGAATGGTGCAGTGTACCGTCTGAYGCCAAACTTGAACACAGCCCAGACACGAAAGTTGAGATCTAGGAAGCTCAGAGAATATACTTGAAGAATTGTTCTCACAAAGATTACAGCCTGCCTCATCTTTCCCTGGATATTCAAACCCTACTACAGCCTTGCCMCTATCTCGAATCTGATTGGTCAATGACGTAGCCTAGTGACAGCCGCTATTTACTCCCCCCTCAAGCCCCTCTTCAACTTCTCACATGAATAATATCCCTACGATACGTCCCTTCACCAACGGTCACCTCCCAAATCCAAGCGATTTTATCACCGACCCACCCACAATGCTCTCCCTTCCAGCCCTCCACGGACCACCCGTACGTAAACCCCCCCGTCCC
>MSTJ01000456.1:0-13064 GCA_001956345.1 Ramalina peruviana
ATTTAGGCGCCATCGGAAGAGATGAACTTAGGCGGGGAGCGTAGCGAGAGGATGGTTCGATGGTACTGCGATCAGAGCCGCGCGCTGAAAGCTTGGATGTTTGATTTAGTCGGTGGGCTTCGGTGGGATAGTTGGGGTAGGTTGGAATGGGGGTTGTATGCTGCTTCAAGGCTCTGTCTGCGCTGGAGTGCTGGTGTATGTCTTGGAATCTGCATTGATTCTGTGATGGGGAGGTTGAGATGAAGAAGGGGGACTGGGAACCGGAGACGGGAGGATGATGTTTTCAAACGGTATCTAAGGAGTCAAAGAAGAGCAGTGAGTGAAGTGAAGAGGGGTCAGAGATGAAATGGAGAGCTCGGTGCAGGGAACGCTCCGGGTAAGACTGTGTGTATTGGAATGGAAGATCAGCACGGTGTCTTGCAGGAAGAAGTGCGATGGATTTTTCTTTCGTGGTCTGATTGATTGACTGAAATGGCGGCGGTCATGCGGGTTTGTGCTTGATATCGTTATTCTTATCTGTGCTCTGTTCTCTGCTCAAGATCTCTTTACCAAAAAATGCTGCATCTGSAATGACTATTCTTGTGTCGGAAGGTGGGGAGGAAGTAGCGGAGTCTAGTACTTGCATGTTTCTGCTCAGCCGAGCTAGCCTCAGTGTTTCTTTGTGTTATTGCATTTGGTAGGGCGGGCTTGGTAAGAGTTTTCAGCGGCGTCGGCAATACCGTGGTAGGGTCCATCGGCCTGTGGCTCGTAAAGCCAGCGCTGCAGTGGCCCGTTGTCTTCTTGGTGGCGAGGTAGCTTAGGTGGGTCTTGCTTGATATCCTCTCGCTTGCGCTTCGAGCCGCTCTGGTGTTTGTCTGGCTTTGGCCACGGTCTGTGGCTGTTCTTGTCATTTCCGCCAGCCCCGTTAGTGTCCACCCTCTTGTTGATGGGACTGCCGGTAGGTGAGGTGATGTCGAGGACCTTGGGATAGGCTCGAGAGGCAGGTACAACCCTGTCATCTGCGAATTGGTTTATCAGCGCAAATGTCCTCGAGATCTCGCTTGAAGAAGAACATCAGCGTATTGTTTCAAGGCTAGGGGTAAGTCGAGTGGATGCTGACTAATGATAGCATGGTCGGCGTCGATGCCCTAGGCTGCATCCCATACAAGATGAGGCGCTACCCTTGTGATGATGGAGGAAAAAGGATTGAGGGCCAGTATAGACATACCCACTACCGAGTCAAATGGCTTAACAAGAGCTGCGAACGACTCTTCACAAGGCTCTACCTGGGTCTGTTGCATAACATTCGCGGAGCCGGCGCTGTCCGAGGTTGTGCCTGACACCTCAAAGATTGATGGCCCCGGTTGGTTCATCTCCAGAGTTTGCTTGACGAAGTTGCAGGCACCAGAGGGGGAATCAGGTACAAAGTGAATGTAAGGGCGATTGAGAAGGGGAGCACGGAAAAGCAGATGAAGAAGCAAAGTAGACAACGAAAAGAAAATCTGAAAGCGGGGGCAGCACATTTTATGCACCAGACATAGCGACTGCTCGGATGACAGCCTGACTCTTTGGTCAACGCAAGTCATGACTGCAGAATAGAAAACAAGGACGAGCATTGGAATCGTGAGATTGATTTCTCGAGGAAGTAAATGTAAAATGGTTTCTATGCACGCAGTCGAACGCGTCCACCACCTACATAACCATGGCAACCAATAATTGAGCAAGAACTGCTTACTCAGGTGCGAAAAAGGCAGGGGTCCCCCGTCCGTCAATGTTTTGAAGCATTCTGAGTGGTCAAGCGTAGATCTATCTCCGCTACTAGCCTCGGCTTCACAGCTGCAGCCGCCCGTTGCATGGGACTAATGCACCGCTGTCGGCGGCATGAAATGTCAAGAAGAAAAGTAATTCTCACAAGCTTCTTTGCCTTGTTTGCCTGAAAAGCCGCGCTACGGATCACCATCGATAAGGCTGGCAAACCTTCTCAAGCCTGACCAATCACCGTGAAATAATGCTCTGACGTCGTTGCCTTTGCATTATGGACTGATGTGGGGTGAATCCGCACAAAGCCACAATGGCGCATCAGCGTTCTTCACTCGATTCACAACTCAAAATGCATCTTCGTGTACATTTGGGAATCTCATAAACGGTGCATGGGCGTGGATTGTGCGAAGATCATTTCTCATGAGATGGATATTACTGTTGTCAATCTCTGAAAGCCTTGCACACGAAAATCCCAGGCACAAAGCAGACTTGTTATCATCATTCTGATATCACCACAGCAACTTTGGTAGCTTCTGAGATGCGACAGACCAGCTGACCGCTCCAACACCGACACTTGACCATGCTTTCCAACATCGACGACTTGATCATCCCTTGAGAACACCTGTCCACTGCCCTTGCAGCATCCTTGCYTTCGATCGATACCGTTCAGCCATTGCCAACGCCTCCCGACACCATCCACCGCACTCAAGTCCTACACCATCTGTCTCACACTAGACTTGTCTCTTGATCCTCTTCATGGCAACACCTTTGAAGATGAGTTCCTTCACGGTGCTCAAATCTCCGAAGGTATTGCGTCTGAGGATAAGATGGCGAGATGAGATCCCTCGATCGGGACTCGAATCTCGTGGTGTCTAGTGTGATGAGGAAGGTGGTGGAGGTTGATGTTGACCCGCCATTTCGTTCAGGCGGGTGCAGTAGAGCTGGAGTCGCTCGCGGTCCTCTGCCAGTCGGTCGTTGCGCTCCTTTTCCGCCGCAAGCTGGTCTCGCAGTGCCTGGAGCTCCCGGGAGTGATCCAAGACGTACTGTACTTGCTGCTCCTCGACCCCTTTGGCGACCTCCTTGGCTTTCACCTCCGCGGCCTTGGCGCAGGCTTCCCGGTACTCGGCTTTCCACAGCTCGGATGCTGTCTCCTGCTCGGCGACGGTATCCTCCAGCTGCCGCTTCGTCTTCTGGTACGCCGCCACTGCCTTCTTGATGGTCTGAATGTGCTTCGCATCAAGTTGACGGTAGTCGGCGTCCTTGGCGGCGAGATCGGCCTGGTGCTGCCGCGCGACCTGTCGTGCGAGCTCGTCCCGTGCGGCGAGATCTTGGACGTGGTCGATTTGAGCCGCTGTAGCCACTTCGATGTGGCTCTTGGTGGCTTTGGTGTGGTCCTGGTGCTGGCTGGCGATGATGCGTCGGGTGACCTCGATCAGTCGAAGGCTACTGGTGCATCGCTGCTCGGTCGCTCTTCGGACCTTCGAGGTCGCCKCATCTCGCTCGGCGGTGACCACACGGATGTCGTGCCGCAGCTGAGACTTCTCCTCCTTCATCCGGCGCAGTTGGCGAGATTCGGAGACTGGCAGTCTCGCTGCCTTGGTGTTGCACTCCTCGTGGCTTTGCTGGTTGGCAAGCYTGACCTCGTCGAGCAGATCCTTCTTCGTCCCTGCCAGGCTTCCTTGGAAGACTGTTGTGCAGGACTCGATGGTCTGYTCTTGGATCCGCTGTGCCAACGCGTCYAAGTCCCGAGTCGTGAGGGCTGGTGTGGTCGGTGCTGCCGTTGCATCCTGGATGAGCTTGGCCATTTCCTCTTTGAAGGCCTTTTGCTCATCCTGGATGGCGCTCTGGCAGTCCACCATCGTCGATTGTCGGCATTCCTCTAGAATGCCGTGTACATCTGCCGCTGTTACTGGCGGCGATGTGGGGGTGGTCGGGGCCGGCTTGACCATTTTCGACATCTCTTTCCTGAAGGCGTCGAATTGGGTCTTCTGCTCTTTCAGCATCTCCTCGCGRTCTTGCTTGKACWCAGTCCGCAAGTGCGAGAGGATGTTCTCAATGAAGCCYGTGTTCATTGGAATGGTAGAGAAGCCGGCCGGAAGGAGGGGAGAGGGAGGGAGAAGAAGGGGCGCCTATCCTTTGTTAATTGCGAAGTGGGTTTTYCTGAYCRAAGCACTGACCTCAGACGCGTCATGAMAGACGTCGTCCACATCCTCTGCTGTCGACGTGTCGAGCCCTTGGTATGCCAACACTGGTTGTGGCAGGGCGTCGTCCAGCTCYTCACACATCTTGCGCTACGGACGTTTAGCCATTGCAAACTATGGCGGATTTAACGATTGACACTGTGTCACAAACTCACCCAGAAGTCGTCAAAAGGCTTTAGAGCCGCCAGAATCTGCGGCTCGAGTGCCAGATAGGTTGGCATCAAGGCCGCCCAGATCATGACGACAGCGCAAGCGTAGAAGAGGATGAGGCGGAGGATGTCAGCCACGCTGGCCTCGGCAGCGTGRTCTGGCACGACGGTTGAGTACCTATGAAGAGCCGGCTCTTCATAGTCGTGGACGGAGGCTAGGCCCCATGGTCCACTGTGGCGGGAGAGGAAGTTGTCGATCGAGTCGAGTGAGATCCATCCTGGGATGATGGAGGTCGACATGCTCGCGACGGAAGGGAATCACGCTGCGAAGTATATTTTTATACGCGCGTGGGTGATGCTACTGGCAGGCAGGACGAGGAAAGTCGTGATGCTTGCAGAGTGAAGAAGAATGAGACTCTGGATGGATGACTGTGGGAAGAAGAAAAGTTGTGGTGTTCACCAATGTGTCAAAAGCCAAATCCAGGATGTGTGAGTTGAAGAAGAGAAGGATGAAGGAGGGAGGAAGGGAAAATGTCGAGGCTTATATAAGTGCTACTCGCTCCTCATGTGTCAAGCTAATCTCAGAAGCTCACGTCATGCTCTTGATGTGTCGAGCTAGCTTCACAAGCTAAGATTGTGGCGTCTCTGAAGTGTCAGGCATTCACCGTGTGTTGTCACTGGACAGTGGTGTTGACGGATGAGGGGAAAACCTTCCTTATCATGAGGAAGAAGCATCGATGTGTCGAGCTAGCTTCACAAGCTAGCATGGTGGCGTCAATTGAAGTGCCGAGCGTTCACCAATATTTGTCACCGAGTATCAGTGTTGACGCGGATGAACTATTCATCCTGGAACATTCCTTTGTGATGAAGAGACAGTATCAATGTGCCGAGCCAATGCCGTCACGAGCATGGTAAGAACGTCCGCAAAGGGTAGTCCACATGATGTTGTGTCATTCCATGTTACTGCTTTCGGTTCTATACGGCATTACAAAACGTACGCTTCCGAGTCAGACGACGTTTCAATTCCTATGGGGCTCTTTCACGCTCGCTGAAACTTCTATCACGGATGTTATGGGCGCTCGTGAATGTTGTAGACACATCACTGACACCATTCACATCATGTTAACACCAAGTATTGTGAATGGATCCTGTGCAGGTGGTGCCATGGGTGGGGCATAAAAGACCTCAGGGCCCCAGCAGCTCTCTCTCTTTTTCTTCTTTCTCGTCTTGTGCCCAGGTATCGAACGGCCCAAATATATACAAGCAGAGCGCTTCTTCTGAGCACGTGTATCATCAAGGTCCAATCCTCTCCTTATAAATGGTCTACAAAGTCTTCACAACGGCTCTGCCAGTCAGGGAGGGCAAGGGAATCGCAGCCGGTGATTTCCACATACGCGTCATCTCGGAAGGATCACTCTGCTGGAGACTGCTGCTGGTGATAGATGCACACCACGCCAAGGCCTGCGCGATCTCATTCACTTCATGTGTCCTATCCGCCTGGCCCATCCGAGCTCTGGTAAGGTTTCTCTACTTTGATCCATCCTCTTCTGCGATTGGATTGGGCTTCTCACGCACACTAAACGCTAGAAGACTGTAATATTTAAACCCGCTTCTTTTTCGATCGCTTTTTCCTCACCATCCATCACCGTCAATCTATCTGGGACCAGAAGCGAGAATGGCCGAAGGTAAAGATCGAATGCCTGCTCACTGCGTACTCAACTATGACATCTCAACTGATCCCGTCCCCCGAATAGGCACCCACACTCCCGCCCAAGCACCACACCAGCTTCCCACCACACTACACCGCAACGAGGCTGCCACTGTGAACAACGACGACCTTCTGACCGTTGTTTTTGCCAACATAGTGAACCGCAAAAGCAAATTGACCCTGGACTACGACAAAAGGTCCCAGATGGACAAGCACCACCGTTCTCCTCGTCAGCTACAACGATTGATCCGGCTCAAGCGCGCCAGAGGGTATGAGATTTATGTCATGATAGTCAAAACGCCCATTACAAATAAAGATCCAGTGATGAAGGGCAAGAAGCGTCGCATAATATTGGACCCCGATTCGGAGTCGGAGAAGATTGGGACGGGGAAGGTAAGTCATGCACTTTTGCTAAGTGGAGTAGCGTGAAGGGACTGACGGGAGACAAATAGCATGGTGGGGAGAGGAGCATGAAAGTGAGTGGTGATAATGAGAGCGAGAAGGTATTATTACGCATATGAAGCTTCCCTTGATCCAATGGCTAATCATCGATCAGGAGTCTCCCAACCGGGACGGATCCCCACCGGCGAMGAAACTCAAGGGCGGTCAGGCTGAAGGAGATGCAATCGAGATTAGCAGCGACGACGAGGAGGAGTCAGGGTCATCCAACATCGCATGCCTTTTTGACTATCTTCCAAGCAGCGCTGAAAACATCAAAACGCGGCACCACAAGGAGTAGGTTTCGGTCCGATCCTTTCGTTTGGCTGGGCTGACGACTATCAGCTGTCTTTGTGTTTCCCATGAGAGAAAGTGATCCAGCTTACGGCGGAAGAATTGAAGGAGTGTAATTCAACCTTTTGCAAACATCTCCGTCACTGGAATAGCGATCAAAGTCTCGATGGGCACGACAAGGACGATGAAGACTATGGAGACGATAGCGACGGGCTTCCATACAGATGAACAAGGTCTTCGCCGCCAATCTTGCAACCGGATTTGCTCTGAACACATGACACTTCAACCACGTACATGCATACAGTTTGCCATGCTCACAGCTAGTCGATTGATCCCTTTGACAGCAGGGAACTACTTGGCGATCAACATTGGGGGCAGAAAACCACCCGTTCGAACGACTCTAAATATATATCACACTACGTTCGATCGCGGTACTCGAAGCGGATAATTTTGCCAATTTCCTCGCAAGCTAGATTGCTATAATGCCTCCCCCGTTCGGTTCGACCTATCAGTCAATATCAGTCAACTTTTGAGAAGTCGGGGTTTCCAAACGCACCAGTGACAGAACTGAGGTGCTTCGGGGTAGATGAGGGCGAGTAGAGTATTCACAATGTCTGGAGGCTCGTTCTGAGACGCGAGAGTTACTAAGGCCACATGGAGCACTAGCCGCTCTTACCAAAGACATTGGGTCATGCGCCCAGCAAGCAGATCTGCGACACTCTGGCGGAAGGTGATAGCAGCACGAAGGTGAAGAACCGAGACGAGATGACATAGACTTCTGGCTCGAAGGGCCAACGATTTGCTCACGCGCGAACCTATCGGTATCTGCTCAAGAGGAGGCCGAGTACATCTGAGTGACTGACAAGATCGCGGACGAGTTGGACGAGCAGCACGTTCAGGAGATCGAGAAGCTGGGTCGAAAGCGAAAGTCTACATCTGATACCTTGCCATTAGAGTCTCCAGCAGGGAAGAATCATGTGAGAGAAAAGACCAATTGGCAAAGCGAATCAATATTCTCCGAAGGCACGGGATACACACAGCTAAATATATAGCTCTAAGCAAGACTCTCAAACAATTGGCAGGGAGATCCGCCTCTGTCTCCCCCACAATCTCGACAGGCATCCCGACAGCATTCTCGCGAGCCTTCAAATCCTCCGCCATCTCAGCAGAACTCCCGTCAATCCTCGCGTCAGCAATCTCGTGAATTGTCGGGTCCCCCGCCGTCCCGAGAGCGGTCCCATCAATCATCGCGCGAGCCTTCACAGCCGACTTCACAGCCGACTTCACAGCATTCGTACGAACGATCCCAGTGAATTTTCCGGCAGAGGTGGGAGGTTGTAGCCAACGTCCTTACCGCCATTCCTAAGAGCTTGGTCTTTGGTTCGTACGAATTCAGAACTTGGAGGTTGACCATGAGTTTGGTGCCCTATCACGAAGAGCTTTTCTCTCATTCTGCGCGAGACAGAGTTTGCTACCAAGGATAATCTCTCTCAGCAAACGAGGACGCAGTACCGCCGTAGACTTGGCGCGAAAGACCAAGCTGCCCGCCAGAAAGAGAAGGAGGATCGCCAGCAGACCTTTGCGGATACTACTCGCTCAATTGAGAGACTGTGTTTCAAGACCACGAGCCACGGACCGGCGATATACAAGCGGCTGGGTCACAGGATGGAAGACTTAAATTGGGCGACCTCGCCGATACCGGTGAATACCCCTACGAAATACTGGATCAGATAGAGGAATTCAAACGAATCGCAGAGCTACCGTCATATGTGTGGACCCCAGAGCAGAGCGCAAAGTTTGATCATTACCAACGCAATCGCCCGACGTTCACCTTCCTGGTCTTCCGCTATCAGTACCAATTATTCGCTGCATACTGGCTTCACAGGTGTGCGAGGGGAGATAGCCACAATGACGTCACTGGAACAAACGGAGGCATCCTTGTGGATGCCATGGGGCTCGGAAAGATATGTTATATCTAAGTTAGACTTGAACTTGCACTCACTTATGTTTTCCTTAGACCTTGGAAGGGCTGACTATCATCTTATTGGAAAGATGGCTCCACTTCGCGTGGGCACATGTCAAATCACATCCAGACCAATATCGAACCCGAGAGAGTGGTCATGGCACTTGCTATAGGCAAGATCTCTTCTTCCAGTGCCCTTGCGACCCCCAATGGGTCGGTCTCAAGACCCAGACTGGAGCAGCCCCGATTTCAGTAGCAAAGAATCTGCTCAACACGTGGGCAATGGCGTGGCATAAGTTCTATGATCCGAACGCCGGCCTTGAAATGCTTTTCGTAGTTGCTCACAGCGACTACGAAGTCAGAAACCCTTTTACACCTGATACGATGAAACTTCTACGCTGTCACTATCCACGACCTTTACCCGAGCCAGCGCAATTTTGTGCGAGACCGAACAAGCGTAACGGTATAATGTTGCCGCACGGGATGGGCATGAGCGAGCAAGCCATACGAATCAACGCCCCTCAACCGGAGCACACCAAGGATTACCAATCAACTTAACTCTTAGATGCCAGAATCAGTTTCGTCCGACGATACAACCATTATTTACCGATCGGTTGCTACCTACTGTCGCCAGTGGCTCCATCCATTCACCTCCGGACCCAGCAAGAAGATCTCTTTTTGGTCCACAGTTACATAACCCGGCGAGAAGTTCCTTCTTTGACCAGTAGTCGTACGACTTACCGGAACGGTTTTTCGATTTTGATAGTAGAACTTTTACTCAATTAGCGTCGAGTCTACCTCCAAGTTACTACTCGCACCTTCAGGATTATTCCGCTCGGCCATCGTCGAGTCAATCGAGGACACGGGAAACTACGCAGCTATCCAGACTAATAGCAAGGAATTCACTTTCGTCCCCAGCTATGAACTTGCCTCAGTCTCCAAGATCTCCCAGACGATACTCTTTCACCTCGGTGCAACCCTCGTCACACACGCCGCCCAATACCAGGCAATCCGTGCAACTCACTTAAATCTCGCGAATGGACGCAAAGTCCTCTTCAATTTCTTCCCAGCAATACCTCAGGGTATACGTGCGTACGCTCATTGGCTTACATATTCCGCCAGACCAAGATCCCCTAAGTATAAGCAAACCGTGTATCCGGATTTCAAGGCACTGGTTGATGCCGATCCTGACGGAAAAGACACGTTGATTATACGGCACTGGATGGATGGATTTTGTCTTGAGTTCAGGGGGGCGGGAAGTCGCAGATACACACCCCCAGAATACAAAGCCTAATTCTACGATACACATCTGCATACGTGAGTGTTTGGGAAAATTGTGTGTTGAAGGTGACCTCAGGGGAAAAAGCCTGTGAGAAACCGCGAAGACGAACTGGCTAAGATGACGAGCATGGCTCGTCTATGCTTCCCTTTCCAGCTCGCCTATTCTACTCTGGATACTGCAGTACAAGCTTCGGAAGCACTCGTATGAAGTCGCGTCCAACAATTTGCCGCCAGGGCTAAACCTTAGAGGTTAACGTTTCCTACTGTGATGAATCACCTCTCTGGCAGTGAAATGAGCACGTACCACATTTCCAACCTCATTGATATCGCCTACAACATTTCCGGAGGAAGACGACTCAATGGACCATCGCACTACAGAGCCGTGTTTTAGTAACATTCACCTAGAACGCAACCGCATCAACCTTATGACACGTCGTCCCCACGTCTTCATCCTCTGCAATTTGTCACCTGATACGAATGACTTATTACAAACGGATCTTGTAGCAGGCTTCCGTTCAGGTGTGCGTTGTAGGTGTGCGCTGCACGATATATCGCATCTTGCAACATCACCTTATGCTTTTGATTAGGTGTATGCTGCAAAAGAGCAAAACGATTCAAAAGGTCGGCCGCAAGCCAACGAAGAGCCGAAAAGCGCCAGAAGAAGCACCTACTTGGGAGAGAGCAGGGAACTTCGACTCTTGGTGGAATTGAAGCCGATGGGGGCCGGGCCAACGTAAGCATTTCGTGCATACGGTTTCTAATCGATCCTCTATGTCTGAAGTGGCGCTTTTTGCGAAACGGTAAGATATACCAGTTGCGCCGTCGCCGGCGGAGAGAATATCTGCCTCTACACCTCAACGTGGTGTCTCTAGTCACCCATTCGCCGGTAGCTAAGTCCCTCAAGTTTGACGCTCCTCAATCTCTTTCGTATTCTCGTTACACCATAGCTACAATTGTAGCTATTCAAAACTATATATAAATCAAAATTCAAACCTTCCCCCACATGGTACTCCCTCCTTCTTCTTCCAACATGTTCCCATTTGCTGAGGGCAATCCCCGCGGCACCGACCGCTCATCGTCCAAGCCTGATCATGGTCTGTGTGACTTTATAGAGGACGGCTTGTGTGGCATTGATACCAGTCTCCATGACCGCCTGTGTGGCATTGACGATGGTCCGGATGAAACTTGGGGTGGCAAAGAGAATTGGTCCGATAAGCACACTTCGAGCCCGCATCGTGCACCCCAATGTGTCGACGGCGACATTGACGTCCCCGGTCCGGACTCGAAGAATTCAAAAATTATCGAGAAGAAACCGAATAGCTCGCTTTGGGAAAATTGAATGGAATTTTCCAATGAGTTACAGACTGCGGAAGGACGGTCGAGAGCCACCCACGGTCAATGAGTACAGCGAATACGACCAACGATGCGATCCTGTGGATTATGTGCCAGAGCAGAATGCAGAAGACCTAGAAGCCATGGAAAAGAGTCGCCCCGGCTCGTCGGATACCGAGCCGAGTGCCCTACTTAACGAGGATGCAACGGAGCGAGAAGGAGACGAAAATCCTCATGCAAAATCCATGACAGCTGAACAAGCGAGAGCAACCACATCGTACTTTCCTCATTGTTTCTCCAAAATCGTGCTAGACGAAAGCCAACATATCAAAAACATCCACACTAAGATTCATGTCTCCATCAGGGACCTTTCGGCACCTATCCTCAATTTTCTATCAGCAACAACTATGCTGAACAGACCGATAGACCTCGAAGGACCGCTAACGTTGATATACCAAAACAGAGGGACGTCGACAGCTGAGGAACTGCGTGAAGGTGAAGATGAACGGTTCAATCGTTACAGAATAGCAAAGGAGGAACTAATCCACAGACGTTGTTCTTGCAGACATCGAGAAATATTTGTCGATCCTTAACCCAGTCGAGTTCAGGAAATACGCTACTACTAAGGCAAGTACTGACAGCACAATGTTTGCAGCGGTCGCGGAAATCGTTATACCGCCAATCTTATCGCTCATTCAAGTCAAAAGGATACCCGTTACGGTTCTTTATAATAATACAAGGATTGGGGATCGCATCCCTCCTGCGATTTGGCTTACAGTAGAGCTAGAAATGCTCCCGCCCCACGTATAAGCGTATGCAATGTCATATCACGAAGAGGCAGACTCCCTAAATCCATACTTTGACGAAGACACCGCCGAGGGACGACGTTCGACAGCTCACCACAGGGCCTTATGCCTCCTAGCAGATAATCTTGAGCTCAGAAAAATTCATTACAACCCTGCGACTGCAAAGAAAAACGTGTCAGGATGGTTCCACGGATATAGTGACCATGACGCGACCTACTACAATATCTTGAATCGGGCTCGTCCCGAAGACCCTTACGACAAGGGCCGGGAAGGGATGGCATACTTTGCCTCAGCATTCAGTGTCAGAATGAGGGCACTATCAGATATGACATACGAAGTTTGTACCACTTACGGCCGGCGTCTACTTGTCTTTTGCGACTGGCCCATCGTTCAATGGTATATAGAGTTCTGTCTGTATTCGCCTTGTCTTTCACAATGTGACGGCGAAGATTCTGGCAGCCCTAATCAGAGCTCAAAGGCTTGGATGATGAGATTGGTCAATCTACTCTACGAGTCCTTAGAGAGCGGTGATGAAGATCCACACCAACGCAAGCGAAGGCGCGTCCCTTGCGTCGGAGAATTTCAACCTGCTCCCCGGGGCGGCGAATCCAAGATGCCATCCAGTCCTTTCCGATCTTTCAGAACCATCCTCCTCCCAAGCCGGCGACGAAATTGAGGTCGTTGACACCAATCCAGCAGATTATGCTCCTAATACAGCCGATACTCTCGCGATGCAAGAGTGGGCAGATATTTGAGTACCTACCTCGGGTAGAAGCATCTATAATAAATAATACTTTCCTCTTCGTTTACAGCGCTCAATACACCCTGAACTCGCCTACCTTGGAGCAAATGTCTGACATCAAGATATGGCATGCATGCTGCACAGTGTTTATACTGAATGCGCAAAAGCCGGGGACGGACGCATCATTCTCGTTCCCTGGCCTTACAGCAAAGTTGAACCAATACCAGTTATACGCCGCATATTGGTTTCACCGGCAAGCACCTTCGATACGCGATAGTTGATCCAACATACAGAACTCGCGCCATCTGCAGTTTTCCTGCAAATGCGACGACAAACTTGTCGGTTCTGTCCAATCCTACCGGTATGGGCATGGTATCTCATGCAAAGTATAATCATTCCTCTCCATGTGC